>JARKHS020004036.1:0-254690 GCA_030143305.2 Amblyomma americanum
GCTTTCTCTCGTCTACTCTTGCCGACTTGTAAAATCGAAGTGCGTAAACCTCGCTAGTTTCGATCTAAAACAATGTATCCCGTCGTTTTGAGCCGGAATACAAGTTTTCGCGCAGTTCTGAGAGAAAACGTTTACAGCCTTTCTCTCGTCTACTCTTCGACGACTTGTAAAATCCATGTGCGTGAATCTCGCTAGTTTCGATCTAAAACGATGTATCCCGTTGTTTTGAGCCGGAATCCAATTTTTCGCGCAGTTCTGAGAGAAAAAGTTTACAGCTCTCTCTCGTCTACTCTTCGACGACTTGTAAAATCGAAGTGCGTAAATCTCGCTAGTTTCGATCTAAAACGCATGTATCCCGTTGTTTTGAGCCGGAATACAAGTTTTCGCGTTGTTCTCAGGGAAAAAGTTTACACCTTTCCTCGTCTACTCTTCGACGACTTGTAAAATCAAAGTTCGTAAATCTCGCTAGTTTCGATCTAAAACGATGTATCCCGTTGTTTTGAGCGGGAATCCAAGTTTTCGCGCAGTTCTGAGAGAAAACGTTTACACCTTTACTCTCGTCCACTCTTCGCACGACTTGTAAAATCAAAGTTCGAAAATCTCGCTAGTTTCGGTCTAAAACGATGTATCGCGTTGTTTTGAGCCGGAATACAAGTTTTCGCGCAGTTCTGAGAGAAAAAGTTTACAGCTCTCTCTCGTCTACTCTTCGACGACTTGTAAAATCAAAGTGCGTAAATCTCGCTAGTTTCGAGCTAAAACGATGTATCCCGTTGTTTTGAGCCGGAATCGAAGTTTTCGCGCAGTTCTGCGAGAAAAACTTTACACCTTTTTCTCGTCTACTCTTCGACGACTTGTAAAATCGATGTGCGTGAATCTCGCTATTTTCGATCTAAAACGATGTATCCCGTTGTTTTGAGCCGGAATACAAGTTTTCGCGTAGTTCTGAGAGAAAAAGTTTACACCTCTCTCTCGTCTACTCTTCGACGACTTGTAAAATCAAAGTGCGTAAATCTCGCTAGTTTCGATCTAAAACGATGTATCCCGTTGTTTTGAGCCGGAATACAAGTTTTCGCGCAGTTCTGAGAGAAAACGCTTACAGCTTTCTCTCGTCTACTCTTCGACGACTTGTAAAATCGAAGTGCGTAAATCTCGCTAGTTTCGATCTAAAACGATGTATCCCGTCGTTTTGAGCCGGAATACAAGTTTTCGCGCAGTTCTGAGAGAAAACGTTTACAGCCTCTCTCGTCTACTCTTCGACGACTTGTAAAATCGAAGTGCGTAATTCTCGCTAGTTTCGATCTAAAACAATGTATCCCGTTGTTTTGAGCCGGAATCGAAGTTTTCGCGCAGTTCTGAGAGAAAAAGTTTACACCTTTCTCTCGTCTACTCTTCGGCGACTTGTAAAATCGATGTTCGTGAATCTCGCTAGTTTCGATCTAAAACGATGTATCCCGTTGTTTTTAGCCGGAATACAAGTTTTCGCGTTGTTCTGAGGGAAAAAGTTTACACCTTTCTCTCGTCTACTCTTCGACGACTTGTAAAATCAAAGTTCGAAAATCTCGCTAGTTTCGATCTAAAACGATGTATCCCGTTGTTTTGAGCCGGAATACAAGTTCTTGCGCAGTTCTCAGAGATAAACTTTACAACTTTCTCTCGTCTACTCTCGCCGACTTGTAAAATCGAAGTGCGTAAACCTCGCTAGTTTCGATCTAAAACGATGTATCCCGTCGTTTTGAGTCGGAATACAAGTTTTCGCGCAGTTCTGAGAGAAAAAGTTTACGCCTTTCTCTCGTCTACTCTTCGTCGACTTGTAAAATCCATGTTCGTGAATCTCGCTAGTTTCGATCTAAAACAATGTATCCCGTTGTTTTGAGCCGGAATCCAATTTTTCGCGCAGTTCTGAGAGAAAAAGTTTACAGCTCTCTCTCGTCTACTCTTCGACGACTTGTAAAATCGATGTTTGTGAATGTCGCTATTTTCGATCTAAAATGATGTATCCCGTTGTTTTGAGCCGGAATACAAGTTTTCGCGTAGTTCTGAGAGAAAAAGTTAACAGCTCTCTCTCGTCTACTCTTCGACGACTTGTAAAATCGAAGTGCGTAAATCTCGCTAGTTTCGATCTAAAACGATGTATCCCGTTGTTTTTAGCCGGAATACAAGTTTTCGCGTACTTCTGAGAGAAAAAGCTTACAGCTCTCTCTTGTCTACTCTTCGACGACTTGTAAAATCAAAGTGCGTAAATCTCGCTAGTTTCGATCTAAAACGATGTATCCAGTCGTTTTGAGCCGGAATAATAGTTTTCGCGCAGTTCTGATAGAAGACGTTTACAGCTCTCGTCTACTCTTCGACGACTTGTAAAATCGAAGTGCCTAATTCTCGCTAGTTTCGATCTAAAACGATGTATCCCGTTGTTTTGAGCCGGAATACAAGTTTTCGCGCAGTTCTGAGAGAAAAAGTTTACACCTTTCTCTCGTCTACTCTTCGGCGACTTGTAAAATCGATGTTCGTGAATCTCGCTAGTTTCGATCTAAAACGATGTATCCCGTTGTTTTTAGCCGGAATACAAGTTTTCGCGGAGGTCTGAGGGAAAAAGTTTACACCTTTTCCTCGTCTACTCTTCGACGACTTGTAAAATCAAAGTTCGAAAATCTCGCTCGTTTCGATCTAAAACGATGTATCCTGTTGTTTTGAGCCGGAATACAAGTTCTTGCGCCATTCTCAGAGAAAAACTTTACAGCTTTCTCTCGTCTACTCTCGACGACTTGTAAAATCGAAGTGCGTAAATCTCGCTAGTTTTGATCTAAAACGATGTATCCCGTCGTTTTGAGTCGGAATACAAGTTTTCGCGCAGTTCTGAGAGAAAATGTTTACACCTTTCTCTCGTCTACTCTTCGACGACTTGTAAAATCGATGTTCGTGAATCTCGCTAGTTTCGATCTAAAACGATGTAACCCGTTGTTTTGAGCCGGAATACAATTTTTCGCGCAGTTCTGAGAGAAAAAGTTTACAGCTCTCTCTCGTCTACTCTTCGACGACTTGTAAAATCAAAGTGCGTAAATCTCGCTAGTTTCGATCTAAAACGATGTATCCCGTCGTTTTGAGCCGGAATAATAGTTTTCGCGCAGTTCTGAGAGAAGACGATTACAGCTCTCGTCTACTCTTCGACGACTTGTAAAATCGAAGTGCCTAATTCTCGCTAGTTTCGATCTAAAACGAAGTATCCCATTGTTTTGAGCCGGAATACAAGTTTTCGCGCAGTTCTGAGAGAAAAAGTTTACACGTTTCTCTCGTCTACTCTGCGACGACTTGTAAAATCGATGTTCGTGAATCTCGCTAGTTTCGGTCTAAAACGATGTATCCCGTTGTTTTTAGCCGGAATACAAGTTTTCGCGTAGTTCTGAGAGAAAAAGTTTACAGCTCTCTCTCGTCTACTCTTCGACGACTTGTAAAATCAAAGTGTGTAAATCTCGCTAGTTTCGATCTAATACGATGTATCCAGTCGTTTTGAGCCGGAATAATTGTTTTCGCGCAGTTCTGATAGAAGACGTTTACAGCTGTCGTCTACTCTTCGACGACTTGTAAAATCGAAGTGCCTAATTCTCGCTAGTTTCGATCTAAAACGATGTATCCCGTTGTTTTGAGCCGGAATACAAGTTTTCGCGTTGTTCTGAGAGAAAAAGTTTACACCTTTCTCATCGTCTACTCTTCGACGACTTGTAAAATCCATGTTCGTGAATCTCGCTAGCTTCGATCTAAAACAATGTATCCCGTTGTTTTGAGCCGGAATACAAGTTCTTGTGCAGTTCTCCGAGAAAAACTTTACAGCTTTCTCTCGTCTAATCTCGCCGACTTGTAAAATCGAAGTGCGTAAACCTCACTAGTTTCGATCTAAAACGATGTATCCCGTCGTTTTGAGTCGGAATACAAGTTTTCGCGCAGTTCTGAGAGAAAACGTTTACGCCTTTCTCTCGTCTACCCTTCCACGACTTGTAAAATCCATGTTCGTGAATCTCGCTAGTTTCGATCTAAAACAATGTATCCCGTTGTTTTGAGCCGGAATCCAATTTTTCGCGCAGTTCTGAAAGAAAAAGTTTACAGCTCTCTCTCGTCTACTCTTCGACGACTTGTAAAATCAAAGTGCGTAAATCTCGCTAGTTTCGATCTAAAACGATGTATCCCGTTGTTTTGAGCCGGAATACAAGTTCTTGCGCAGTTCTCAGAGAAAAACTTTACAGCTTTCTCTCGTCTATTCTCGACGACTTGTAAAATCGAAGTGCGTAAATCTCGCTAGTTTCGATCTAAAAGCAAGTATCCTGTTGTTTTGAGCCGGAATACAAGTTTTCGCGTTGTTCTCAGAGAAAAAGTTTACACCTTTCTCTCGTCTACTCTTCGACGACTAGTAAAATCAAAGTTCGAAAATCTCACTAGTTTCGATCTAAAACGATGTATCGCGTTGTTTTGAGCCGGAATACAATTTTTCGCGCAGTTCTGAGAGAAAAAGTTTATAGCTCTCTCTCGTCTACTCTTCGACGACTTGTAAAATCAAAGTGCGTAAATCTCGCTAGTTTCGAGCTAGAACAATGTATCCCGTTGTTTTGAGCCGGAATCGAAGTTTTCGCGTAGTTCTGCGAGAAAAAGTTTACACCTTTCTCTCGTCTACTTTTCGACTTGTAAAATTGATGTTCGTGAATCTCGCTAGTTTCGGTCTAAAACGATGTATCCCGTTGTTTTTAGCCGGAATACAAGTTTTCGCGTACTTCTAAGAGAAAAAGTTTACAGCTCTCTCTCGTCTACTCTTCGACGACTTGTAAAATCAAAGTGTGTAAATCTCGCTAGTTTCGATCTAAAACGATGTATCCAGTCGTTTTTAGCCGGAATAATAGTTTTCGCGCACTTCTGATAGAAGAAGTTTACAGCTCTCGTCTACTCTTCGACGACTTGTAAAATCGGAGTGCCTAATTCTCGCTAGTTTTGATTTAAAACGATGTATCCCGTTGTTTTGAGCCGGAATACAAGTTTTCGCGCAGTTCTGAGAGAAAAAGTTTACACCTTTCTCTCGTCTACTCTTCGGCGACTTGTAAAATCAAAGTGCGTAAATCTCGCTAGTTTCGATCTAAAACGATGTATCCCGTTGTTTTGAGCCGGAATACAAGTTCTTGCGCAGTTCTCCGAGAAAAACTTTACAGCTTTCTCTCGTCTACTCTCGCCGACTTGTAAAATCGAAGTGCGTAAACCTCACTAGTTTCGATCTAAAACAATGTATCCCGTCGTTTTGAGTCGGAATACAAGTTTTCGCGCAGTTCTGAGAGAAAAAGTTTACGCCTTTCTCTCGTCTACTCTTCGACGACTTGTAAAATCCATGTTCGTGAATCTCGCTAGTTTCGATCTAAAACAATGTATCCCGTTGTTTTGAGCCGGAATCCAATTTTTCGCGCAGTTCTGAAAGAAAAAGTTTACAGCTCTCTCTCGTCTACTCTTCGACGACTTGTAAAATCAAAATGCGAAAATCTCGCTAGTTTCGATCTAAAACGATGTATCCCGTTGATTTGAGCCGGAATACAAGTTCTTGCGCAGTTCTCAGAGAAAAACTTTACAGCTTTCTCTCGTCTATTCTCGAGGACTTGTAAAATCGAAGTGCGTAAATCTCGCTAGTTTCGATCTAAAACCAAGTATCCTGTTGTTTTGAGCCGGAATACAAGTTTTCGCGTTGTTCTGAGAGAAAAAGTTTACACCTTCCTCTCGTCTACTCTTCGACGACATGTAAAATCAAAGTTCGAAAATCTCACTAGTTTCGATCTAAAACGATGTATCCCGTTGTTTTGAGCGGGAATCCAAGTTATCGCGCAGTTCTGAGAGAAAACGTTTAGACCTTTACCTCGTCCACTCTTGCACGACTTGTAAAATCAAAGTTCGAAAATCTCGCTAGTTTCGATCTAAAACGAGTATCCCGTTGTTTTGAGCCGGAATCCAAGTTTTCGCGTAGTTCTGAGAGAAAAAGTTTACGGCTCTCTCTCGTCTACTCTTCGACGACTTGTAAAATCAAACTGCTTAAATCTCGCTAGTTTCGACCTAAAACGATGTATCCAGTCGTTTTGAGCCGGAATAATAGTTTTCGCGCAGTTCTGATAGAAGACGTTTACAGCTCTCGTCTACTCTTCGACGACTTGTAAAATCGAAGTGCCTAATTCTCGCTAGTTTCGATCTAAAACGATGTATCCCATTGTTTTGAGCCGGAATACAAGTTTTCGCGCAGTTCTGAGAGAAAAAGTTTACACCTTTCTCTCGTCTACTCTTCGACGACTTGTAAAATCCATGTTCGTGAATCTCGCTAGCTTCGATCTAAAACAATGTATCCCGTTGTTTTGAGCCGGAATACAAGTTCTTGCGCAGTTCTCCGAGAAAAACTTTACAGCTTTCTCTCGTCTAATCTCGCCGACTTGTAAAATCGAAGTGCGTAAGCCTCACTAGTTTCGATCTAAAACGATGTATCCCGTCGTTTTGAGTCGGAATACAAGTTTTCGCGCAGTTCTGAGAGAAAAAGTTTACGCCTTTCTCTCGTCTACCCTTCCACGACTTGTAAAATCTATGTTCGTGAATCTCGCTAGTTTCGATCTAAAACAATGTATCCCGTTGTTTTGAGCCGGAATCCAATTTTTCGCGCAGTTCTGAAAGAAAAAGTTTACAGCTCTCTCTCGTCTACTCTTCGACGACTTGTAAAATCAAAGTGCGTAAATCTCGCTAGTTTCGATCTAAAACGATGTATCCCGTTGTTTTGAGCCGGAATACAAGTTCTTGCGCAGTTCTCAGAGAAAAACTTTACAGCTTTCTCTCGTCTATTCTCGACGACTTGTAAAATCGAAGTGCGTAAATCTCGCTAGTTTCGATCTAAAAGCAAGTATCCTGTTGTTTTGAGCCGGAATACAAGTTTTCGCGTTGTTCTCAGAGAAAAAGTTTACACCTTTCTCTCGTCTACTCTTCGACGTCTAGTAAAATCAAAGTTCGAAAATCTCACTAGTTTCGATCTAAAACGATGTATCCCGTTGTTTTGAGCGGGAATCCAAGTTATCGCGCAGTTCTGAGAGAAAACGTTTAGACCTTTACCTCGTCCACTCTTGCACGACTTGTAAAATCAAAGTTCGTAAATCTCGCTAGTTTCGATCTAAAAGAGTATCGCGTTGTTTTGAGCCGGAATACAATTTTTCGCGCAGTTCTGAGAGAAAAAGTTTATAGCTCTCTCTCGTCTACTCTTCGACGACTTGTAAAATCAAAGTGCGTAAATCTCGCTAGTTTCGAGCTAGAACAATGTATCCCGTTGTTTTGAGCCGGAATCGAAGTTTTCGCGTAGTTCTGCGAGAAAAAGTTTACACCTTTCTCTCGTCTACTCTTCCGACTTGTAAAATCGATGTTCGTGAATCTCGCTAGTTTCGGTCTAAAACGATGTATCCCGTTGTTTTTAGCCGGAATACAAGTTTTCGCGTACTTCTAAGAGAAAAAGTTTACAGCTCTCTCTCGTCTACTCTTCGACGACTTGTAAAATCAAAGTGCGTAAATCTCGCTAGTTTCGATCTAAAACGATGTATCCAGTCGTTTTTAGCCGGAATAATAGTTTTCGCGCACTTCTGATAGAAGAAGTTTACAGCTCTCGTCTACTCTTCGACGACTTGTAAAATCGGAGTGCCTAATTCTCGCTAGTTTCGATTTAAAACGATGTATCCCGTTGTTTTGAGCCGGAATACAAGTTTTCGCGCAGTTCTGAGAGAAAAAGTTCACACCTTTCTCTCGTCTACTCTTCGGCGACTTGTAAAATCAAAGTGCGTAAATCTCGCTAGTTTCGATCTAAAACGATGTATCCCGTTGTTTTGAGCCGGAATACAAGTTCTTGCGCAGTTCTCCGAGAAAAACTTTACAGCTTTCTCTCGTCTACTCTCGCCGACTTGTAAAATCGAAGTGCGTAAACCTCACTAGTTTCGATCTAAAACAATGTATCCCGTCGTTTTGAGTCGGAATACAAGTTTTCGCGCAGTTCTGAGAGAAAAAGTTTACGCCTTTCTCTCGTCTACTCTTCGACGACTTGTAAAATCCATGTTCGTGAATCTCGCTAGTTTCGATCTAAAACAATGTATCCCGTTGTTTTGAGCCGGAATCCAATTTTTCGCGCAGTTCTGAAAGAAAAAGTTTACAGCTCTCTCTCGTCTACTCTTCGACGACTTGTAAAATCAAAATGCGAAAATCTCGCTAGTTTCGATCTAAAACGATGTATCCCGTTGATTTGAGCCGGAATACAAGTTCTTGCGCAGTTCTCAGAGAAAAACTTTACAGCTTTCTCTCGTCTATTCTCGAGGACTTGAAAAATCGAAGTGCGTAAATCTCGCTAGTTTCAATCTAAAACCAAGTATCCTGTTGTTTTGAGCCGGAATACAAGTTTTCGCGTTGTTCTGAGAGAAAAAGTTTACACCTTCCTCTCGTCTACTCTTCGACGACATGTAAAATCAAAGTTCGAAAATCTCACTAGTTTCGATCTAAAACGATGTATCCCGTTGTTTTGAGCGGGAATCCAAGTTATCGCGCAGTTCTGAGAGAAAACGTTTACGCCTTTCTCTCGTCTACTCTTCGACGACTTGTAAAATCCATGTTCGTGAATCTCGCTAGTTTCGATCTAAAACAATGTATCCCGTTGTTTTGAGCCGGAATCCAATTTTTCGCGCAGTTCTGAAAGAAAAAGTTTACAGCTCTCTCTCGTCTACTCTTCGACGACTTGTAAAATCAAAATGCGAAAATCTCGCTAGTTTCGATCTAAAACGATGTATCCCGTTGATTTGAGCCGGAATACAAGTTCTTGCGCAGTTCTCAGAGAAAAACTTTACAGGTTTCTCTCGTCTATTCTCGAGGACTTGTAAAATCGAAGTGCGTAAATCTCGCTAGTTTCGATCTAAAACCAAGTATCCTGTTGTTTTGAGCCGGAATACAAGTTTTCGCGTTGTTCTGAGAGAAAAAGTTTACACCTTCCTCTCGTCTACTCTTCGACGACATGTAAAATCAAAGTTCGAAAATCTCACTAGTTTCGATCTAAAACGATGTATCCCGTTGTTTTGAGCGGGAATCCAAGTTATCGCGCAGTTCTGAGAGAAAACGTTTAGACCTTTACCTCGTCCACTCTTGCACGACTTGTAAAATCAAGGTTCGAAAATCTCGCTAGTTTCGATCTAAAACGAGTATCCCGTTGTTTTGAGCCGGAATCCAAGTTTTCGCGTAGTTCTGAGAGAAAAAGTTTACGGCTCTCTCTCGTCTACTCTTCGACGACTTGTAAAATCAAAGTGCTTAAATCTCGCTAGTTTCGATCTAAAACGATGTATCCAGTCGTTTTGAGCCGGAATAATAGTTTTCGCGCAGTTCTGATAGAAGACGTTTACAGCTCTCGTCTACTCTTCGACGACTTGTAAAATCGAAGTGCCTAATTATCGCTAGTTTCGATCTAAAACGATGTATCCCATTGTTTTGAGCCGGAATACAAGTTTTCGCGCAGTTCTGAGAGAAAAAGTTTACACCTTTCTCTCGTCTACTCTTCGGCGACCTGTAAAATCGATGTTCGTGAATCTCGCTAGTTTCGATCTAAAACGATGTATCCCGTTGTTTTTAGCCGGAATACAAGTTTTCGCGGAGGTCTGAGGGAAAAAGTTTACACCTTTTCCTCGTCTACTCTTCGACGACGTAAAATCAAAGTGCGTAAATCTCGCTAGTTTTGATCTAAAACGATGTATTCCGTCGTTTTGAGTTGGAATACAAGTTTTCGCGTTGTTCTGAGAGAAAAAGTTTACACCTTTCTCTCGTCTGCTCTTCGACGACTTGTAAAATCAAAGTTCGAAAATCACGCTAGTTTCGATCTAAAACGATGTATCCCGTTGTTTTGAGTCGGAATACAAGTTTTCGCGCCGTTCTGAGAGAAAAAGTTTACAGCTCTCTCGTCTACTCTTCGACGACTAGTAAAATCGAAGTGCGTAAATCTCGCTAGTTTCGATCTAAAACGTTGGATCCCGTTTGTTTTGAGCCGGAATACAAGTTTTCGCGTAGTTCTGCGAGAAAAAGTTTAGACCTTTTTCTCGTCTATTCTTCAACGACTTGTAAAATCGATGTTCGTCAATGTCGCTAGTTTCGATCTAAAACGATGTATCCCGTTGTTTTGAGCCGGAATCCAAGTTTTCGCGCAGTTCTGAGAGAAAACGTTTACACATTTCCCTCGTCTCTTCTTCGACGACTTGTAAAATCGATGTTCGTGAATCACGCTAGCTTCGATCTAAAACGATGTATCCCGTAGTTTTGAGCCGGAATAACAGTTATCGCGCAGTTCTGAGAGAAGTTTACAGCTCTCGTCTACTCTTCGACGACTTGTAAAATCGAAGTGCCTAATTCTCGCTAGTTTCGATCTAAAACGATGTATCCCGTTGTTTTTAGCCGGAATACAAGTTTTCGCGTAGTTCTGAGAGAAAAAGTTTACGGCTCTCTCTCGTCTACTCTTCGACGACTTGTAAAATCAAAGTGCTTAAATCTCGCTAGTTTCGATCTAAAACAATGTATCCAGTCGTTTTGAGCCGGAATAATAGTTTTCGCGCAGTTCTGATAGAAGACGTGTACAGCTCTCGTCTACTCTTCGACGACATGTAAAATCGAAGTGCCTAATTCTCGCTAGTTTCGATCTAAAACGATGTATCCCATTGTTTTGAGCCGGAATACAAGTTTTCGCGCAGTTCTGAGAGAAAAAGTTTACACCTTTCTCTCGTCTACTCTTCGGCGACTTGTAAAATCGATCTTCGTGAATCTCGCTAGTTTCGATCTAAAACGATGTATCCCGTTGTTTTTAGCCGGAATACAAGTTTTCGCGGAGGTCTGAGGGAAAAAGTTTACACCTTTTCCTCGTCTACTCTTCGACGACTTGTAAAATCAAAGTGCGTAAATCTCGCTAGTTTTGATCTAAAACGATGTATTCCGTCGTTTTGAGTCGGAATACAAGTTTTCGCGTTGTTCTGAGAGAAAAAGTTTACACCTTTCTCTCGTCTGCTCTTCGACGACTTGTAAAATCAAAGTTCGAAAATCTCGCTAGTTTCGATCTAAAACGATGTATCCCGTTGTTTTGAGCCGGAATACAAGTTCTTGCGCAGTTCTCAGAGAAAAACTTTACAGCTTTCTCTCGCCTACTCTCGACGACTTGTAAAATCGAAGTGCGTAAATCTCGCTAGTTTCGATCTAAAACCAAGTATCCTGTTGTTTTGAGCCGGAATACAAGTTTTCGCGTTGTTCTGAGAGAAAAAGTTTACACCTTTCTCTCGTCTACTCTTCGACGACATTTAAAATCAAAGTTCGAAAATCTCACTAGTTTCGATCTAAAACGATGTATCCCGTTGTTTTGAGCCGGAATACAAGTTTTCGCGCAGTTCTGAGAGAAAAAGTTTACAGCTCTCTCGTCTACTCTTCGACGACTAGTAAAATCAAAGAGCGTAAATCTGCTAGTTTCGATCTAAAACGATGTATCCCGTTTGTTTTGAGCCGGAATACAAGTTTTCGCGTAGTTCTGCGAGAAAAAGTTTACACCTTTTTCTCGTCTACTCTTCGAGGACATGTAAAATCGATGTTCGTGAATGTCGCTAGTTTCGATCTAAAATGATGTATCCCGTTGTTTTGAGCCGGAATACAAGTTTTCGCGGAGGTCTGAGAGAAAAAGTTCACACCTTTCTCTCGTCTACTCTTCGGCGACTTGTAAAATCAAAGTGCGTAAATCTCGCTAGTTTCGATCTAAAACGATGTATCCCGTTGTTTTGAGCCGGAATACAAGTTCTTGCGCAGTTCTCCGAGAAAAACTTTACAGCTTTCTCTCGTCTACTCTCGCCGACTTGTAAAATCGAAGTGCGTAAACCTCACTAGTTTCGATCTAAAACAATGTATCCCGTCGTTTTGAGTCGGAATACAAGTTTTCGCGCAGTTCTGAGAGAAAAAGTTTACGCCTTTCTCTCGTCTACTCTTCGACGACTTGTAAAATCCATGTTCGTGAATCTCGCTAGTTTCGATCTAAAACAATGTATCCCGTTGTTTTGAGCCGGAATCCAATTTTTCGCGCAGTTCTGAAAGAAAAAGTTTACAGCTCTCTCTCGTCTACTCTTCGACGACTTGTAAAATCAAAATGCGAAAATCTCGCTAGTTTCGATCTAAAACGATGTATCCCGTTGATTTGAGCCGGAATACAAGTTCTTGCGCAGTTCTCAGAGAAAAACTTTACAGCTTTCTCTCGTCTATTCTCGAGGACTTGAAAAATCGAAGTGCGTAAATCTCGCTAGTTTCAATCTAAAACCAAGTATCCTGTTGTTTTGAGCCGGAATACAAGTTTTCGCGTTGTTCTGAGAGAAAAAGTTTACACCTTCCTCTCGTCTACTCTTCGACGACATGTAAAATCAAAGTTCGAAAATCTCACTAGTTTCGATCTAAAACGATGTATCCCGTTGTTTTGAGCGGGAATCCAAGTTATCGCGCAGTTCTGAGAGAAAACGTTTACGCCTTTCTCTCGTCTACTCTTCGACGACTTGTAAAATCCATGTTCGTGAATCTCGCTAGTTTCGATCTAAAACAATGTATCCCGTTGTTTTGAGCCGGAATCCAATTTTTCGCGCAGTTCTGAAAGAAAAAGTTTACAGCTCTCTCTCGTCTACTCTTCGACGACTTGTAAAATCAAAATGCGAAAATCTCGCTAGTTTCGATCTAAAACGATGTATCCCGTTGATTTGAGCCGGAATACAAGTTCTTGCGCAGTTCTCAGAGAAAAACTTTACAGGTTTCTCTCGTCTATTCTCGAGGACTTGTAAAATCGAAGTGCGTAAATCTCGCTAGTTTCGATCTAAAACCAAGTATCCTGTTGTTTTGAGCCGGAATACAAGTTTTCGCGTTGTTCTGAGAGAAAAAGTTTACACCTTCCTCTCGTCTACTCTTCGACGACATGTAAAATCAAAGTTCGAAAATCTCACTAGTTTCGATCTAAAACGATGTATCCCGTTGTTTTGAGCGGGAATCCAAGTTATCGCGCAGTTCTGAGAGAAAACGTTTAGACCTTTACCTCGTCCACTCTTGCACGACTTGTAAAATCAAGGTTCGAAAATCTCGCTAGTTTCGATCTAAAACGAGTATCCCGTTGTTTTGAGCCGGAATCCAAGTTTTCGCGTAGTTCTGAGAGAAAAAGTTTACGGCTCTCTCTCGTCTACTCTTCGACGACTTGTAAAATCAAAGTGCTTAAATCTCGCTAGTTTCGATCTAAAACGATGTATCCAGTCGTTTTGAGCCGGAATAATAGTTTTCGCGCAGTTCTGATAGAAGACGTTTACAGCTCTCGTCTACTCTTCGACGACTTGTAAAATCGAAGTGCCTAATTATCGCTAGTTTCGATCTAAAACGATGTATCCCATTGTTTTGAGCCGGAATACAAGTTTTCGCGCAGTTCTGAGAGAAAAAGTTTACACCTTTCTCTCGTCTACTCTTCGGCGACCTGTAAAATCGATGTTCGTGAATCTCGCTAGTTTCGATCTAAAACGATGTATCCCGTTGTTTTTAGCCGGAATACAAGTTTTCGCGGAGGTCTGAGGGAAAAAGTTTACACCTTTTCCTCGTCTACTCTTCGACGACGTAAAATCAAAGTGCGTAAATCTCGCTAGTTTTGATCTAAAACGATGTATTCCGTCGTTTTGAGTTGGAATACAAGTTTTCGCGTTGTTCTGAGAGAAAAAGTTTACACCTTTCTCTCGTCTGCTCTTCGACGACTTGTAAAATCAAAGTTCGAAAATCACGCTAGTTTCGATCTAAAACGATGTATCCCGTTGTTTTGAGTCGGAATACAAGTTTTCGCGCCGTTCTGAGAGAAAAAGTTTACAGCTCTCTCGTCTACTCTTCGACGACTAGTAAAATCGAAGTGCGTAAATCTCGCTAGTTTCGATCTAAAACGTTGGATCCCGTTTGTTTTGAGCCGGAATACAAGTTTTCGCGTAGTTCTGCGAGAAAAAGTTTAGACCTTTTTCTCGTCTATTCTTCAACGACTTGTAAAATCGATGTTCGTCAATGTCGCTAGTTTCGATCTAAAACGATGTATCCCGTTGTTTTGAGCCGGAATCCAAGTTTTCGCGCAGTTCTGAGAGAAAACGTTTACACATTTCCCTCGTCTCTTCTTCGACGACTTGTAAAATCGATGTTCGTGAATCACGCTAGCTTCGATCTAAAACGATGTATCCCGTAGTTTTGAGCCGGAATAACAGTTATCGCGCAGTTCTGAGAGAAGTTTACAGCTCTCGTCTACTCTTCGACGACTTGTAAAATCGAAGTGCCTAATTCTCGCTAGTTTCGATCTAAAACGATGTATCCCGTTGTTTTTAGCCGGAATACAAGTTTTCGCGTAGTTCTGAGAGAAAAAGTTTACGGCTCTCTCTCGTCTACTCTTCGACGACTTGTAAAATCAAAGTGCTTAAATCTCGCTAGTTTCGATCTAAAACAATGTATCCAGTCGTTTTGAGCCGGAATAATAGTTTTCGCGCAGTTCTGATAGAAGACGTGTACAGCTCTCGTCTACTCTTCGACGACATGTAAAATCGAAGTGCCTAATTCTCGCTAGTTTCGATCTAAAACGATGTATCCCATTGTTTTGAGCCGGAATACAAGTTTTCGCGCAGTTCTGAGAGAAAAAGTTTACACCTTTCTCTCGTCTACTCTTCGGCGACTTGTAAAATCGATCTTCGTGAATCTCGCTAGTTTCGATCTAAAACGATGTATCCCGTTGTTTTTAGCCGGAATACAAGTTTTCGCGGAGGTCTGAGGGAAAAAGTTTACACCTTTTCCTCGTCTACTCTTCGACGACTTGTAAAATCAAAGTGCGTAAATCTCGCTAGTTTTGATCTAAAACGATGTATTCCGTCGTTTTGAGTCGGAATACAAGTTTTCGCGTTGTTCTGAGAGAAAAAGTTTACACCTTTCTCTCGTCTGCTCTTCGACGACTTGTAAAATCAAAGTTCGAAAATCTCGCTAGTTTCGATCTAAAACGATGTATCCCGTTGTTTTGAGCCGGAATACAAGTTCTTGGGCAGTTCTCAGAGAAAAACTTTACAGCTTTCTCTCGCCTACTCTCGACGACTTGTAAAATCGAAGTGCGTAAATCTCGCTAGTTTCGATCTAAAACCAAGTATCCTGTTGTTTTGAGCCGGAATACAAGTTTTCGCGTTGTTCTGAGAGAAAAAGTTTACACCTTTCTCTCGTCTACTCTTCGACGACATTTAAAATCAAAGTTCGAAAATCTCACTAGTTTCGATCTAAAACGATGTATCCCGTTGTTTTGAGCGGGAATCCAAGTTATCGCGCAGTTCTGAGAGAAAACGTTTAGACCTTTCCCTCGTCCACTCTTAGACGACTTGTAAAATCGATGTTCGTGAATCTCGCTAGTTTCGATCTAAAACGAGTATCCCGTTGTTTTGAGCCGGAATACAATTTTTCGCGCAGTTCTGAGAGAAAAAGTTTATAGCTCTCTCTCATCTACTCTTCGACGACTTGTAAAATGAAAGTGCGTAAATCTCGCTAGTTTCGAGCTAAAACAATGTATCCCGTTGTTTTGAGCCGGAATCGAAGTTTTCGCGTAGTTCTGCGAGAAAAAGTTTACACCTTTTTCTCGTCTACTCTTCAACGACTTGTAAAATCGATGTTCGTGAATCACGCTAGTTTCGATCTAAAACGATGTATACCGTTGTTTTGAGCCGGAATACAAGTTTTCGCGCAGTTCTGAGAGAAAATGTTTACACCTTTCTCTCGTCTCTTCTTCGACGCCTTGTAAAATCGATGTTCGTGAATCACGCTAGTTTCGATTTAAAACGATGTATCCCGTTGTTTTGAGCCGGAATACAAGTTTTCGCGCAGTTCTGAGAGAAAAAGTTTACAGCTCTCTCGTCTACTCTTCGACGACTAGTAAAATCAAAGAGCGTAAATCTGCTAGTTTCGATCTAAAACGATGTATCCCGTTTGTTTTGAGCCGGAATACAAGTTTTCGCGTAGTTCTGCGAGAAAAAGTTTACACCTTTTTCTCGTCTACTCTTCGAGGACATGTAAAATCGATGTTCGTGAATGTCGCTAGTTTCGATCTAAAATGATGTATCCCGTTGTTTTGAGCCGGAATACAAGTTTTCGCGGAGGTCTGAGGGAAAACGTTTACACCTTTACCTCGTCTACTCTTCGACGACTTGTAAAATCAAAGTGCGAAAATCTCGCTAGTTTCGATCTAAAACGATGTATCCCGTTGTTTTGAGCCGGAATACAAGTTTTCGCGTTGTTCTGAGAGAAAAAGTTTACACCTTTCTCTCGTCTACTCTTCGACGACTTGAAAAATCGATGTTCGTGATTCACGCTAGTTTCGATCTAAAACGATGTATCCCGATGTATTGAGCCGGAATAAAGTTTTCGCGTAGTTCTGCGAGAAAAAGTTTACACCTTTTTCTCGTCTACTCTTCAACGACTTGTAAAATGGATGTTCGTGAATGTCGCTAGTTTCGATCTAAAATGATGTATCCCGTTGTTTTCAGCCGGAATACAAGTTTTCGCGTAGTTCTGAGAGAAAAAGTTTATAGCTCTCTCTCGTCTACTCTTCGACAACTTGTAAAATCAAAGTGCATAAATCTCGCTAGTTTCGAGCTAAAACAATGTATCCCGTTGTTTTGAGCCGGTATCGAAGTTTTCGCGTAGTTCTGCGAGAAAAAGTTTACACCTTTTTCTCGTCTACTCTTCAACGACTTGTAAAATCGATGTTCGTGAATCACGCTAGTTTCGATCTAAAACGATGTATCCCGTTGTTTTGAGCCGGAATACAAGTTTTCGCGCAGTTCTGAGAGATAAAGTTTACACCTTTCTCTCGTCTCTTCTTCGACGACTTGTAAAATCGATGTTCGTGAATCACGCTAGTTTCGATCTAAAACGATGTATCCCGTTGTTTTGAGTCGGAATACAAGTTTTCGCGCCGTTCTGAGAGAAAAAGTTTACAGCTCTCTCGTCTACTCTTCGACGACTAGTAAAATCGAAGTGCGTAAATCTCGCAAGTTTCGATCTAAAACGTTGGATCCCGTTTGTTTTGAGCCGGAATACAAGTTTTCGCGTAGTTCTGCGAGAAAAAGTTTACACCTTTTTCTCGTCTACTCTTCAACGACTTGTAAAATTGATGTTCGTGAATGTCGCTAGTTTCGATCTAAAACGATGTATCCCGTTGTTTTGAGCCGGAATCCAAGTTTTCGCGCAGTTCTGAGAGAAAACGTTTACACCTTTCCCTCGTCTCTTCTTCGACGACTTGTAAAATCGATGTTCGTGAATCACGCTAGCTTCGATCTAAAACGATGTATCCCGTAGTTTTGAGCCGGAATAACAGTTATCGCGCAGTTCTGAGAGAAGAAGTTTACAGCTCTCGTCTACTCTTCGATGACTTGTAAAATCGGAGTGCCTAATTCTCGCTAGTTTCGATCTAAAACGATGTATCCCGTTGTTTTGAGCCGGAATACAAGTTTTCGCGTTGTTCTGAGAGAAAAAGTTTACACCTTTCTCTCGTCTACTCTTCGACGACTTGAAAAATCGATGTTCGTGATTCACGCTAGTTTCGATCTAAAACGATGTATCCCGATGTATTGAGCCGGAATAAAGTTTTCGCGTAGTTCTGCGAGAAAAAGTTTACACCTTTTTCTCGTCTACTCTTCAACGACTTGTAAAATGGATGTTCGTGAATGTCGCTAGTTTCGATCTAAAATGATGTATCCCGTTGTTTTCAGCCGGAATACAAGTTTTCGCGTAGTTCTGAGAGAAAAAGTTTATAGCTCTCTCTCGTCTACTCTTCGACAACTTGTAAAATCAAAGTGCATAAATCTCGCTAGTTTCGAGCTAAAACAATGTATCCCGTTGTTTTGAGCCGGTATCGAAGTTTTCGCGTAGTTCTGCGAGAAAAAGTTTACACCTTTTTCTCGTCTACTCTTCAACGACTTGTAAAATCGATGTTCGTGAATCACGCTAGTTTCGATCTAAAACGATGTATCCCGTTGTTTTGAGCCGGAATACAAGTTTTCGCGCAGTTCTGAGAGATAAAGTTTACACCTTTCTCTCGTCTCTTCTTCGACGACTTGTAAAATCGATGTTCGTGAATCACGCTAGTTTCGATCTAAAACGATGTATCCCGTTGTTTTGAGTCGGAATACAAGTTTTCGCGCCGTTCTGAGAGAAAAAGTTTACAGCTCTCTCGTCTACTCTTCGACGACTAGTAAAATCGAAGTGCGTAAATCTCGCAAGTTTCGATCTAAAACGTTGGATCCCGTTTGTTTTGAGCCGGAATACAAGTTTTCGCGTAGTTCTGCGAGAAAAAGTTTACACCTTTTTCTCGTCTACTCTTCAACGACTTGTAAAATTGATGTTCGTGAATGTCGCTAGTTTCGATCTAAAACGATGTATCCCGTTGTTTTGAGCCGGAATCCAAGTTTTCGCGCAGTTCTGAGAGAAAACGTTTACACCTTTCCCTCGTCTCTTCTTCGACGACTTGTAAAATCGATGTTCGTGAATCACGCTAGCTTCGATCTAAAACGATGTATCCCGTAGTTTTGAGCCGGAATAACAGTTATCGCGCAGTTCTGAGAGAAGAAGTTTACAGCTCTCGTCTACTCTTCGATGACTTGTAAAATCGAAGTGCCTAATTCTCGCTAGTTTCGATCTAAAACGATGTATCCCGTTGTTTTTAGCCGGAATACAAGTTTTCGCGTAGTTCTGAGAGAAAAAGTTTACACCTTTCTCTCGTCTACTCTTCGGTGACTTGTAAAATCGATGTTCGTGAATCTCGCTAGTTTCGATCTAAAACGATGTATCCCGTTGTTTTAGCCGGAATACAAGTTTTCGCGGAGGTCTGAGGGAAAAAGTTTACACCTTTTCCTCGTCTACTCTTCGACGACTTGTAAAATCAAAGTGCGTAAATCTCGCTAGTTTCGATCTAAAACGATGTATCCCGTTGTTTTGAGCCGGAATACAAGTTTTCGCGCAGTTCTGAGAGAAAACGTTTACACCTTTCCCTCGTCCACTCTTAGACGACTTGTAAAATCGATGTTCGTGAATCTCGCTAGTTTCGATCTAAAACGATGGATCCCGTTGTTTTGAGCCGGAATACAATTTTTCGCGCAGTTCTGAGAGAAAAAGTTTACAGCTCTCGTCTACTCTTCGACGACTTGTAAAATCAAAGTGCGAAAATCTCGCTAGTTTCGATCTAAAACGATGTATCCCGTTGTTTTGAGCCGGAATACAAGTTCTTGCGCAGTTCTCAGAGAAAAACTTTACAGCTTTCTCTCGTCTACTCTCGACGACTTGTAAAATCGAAGTGCGTAAATCTCGCTAGTTTCGATCTAAAACCAAGTATCCTGTTGTTTTGCGCCGGAAAACAAGTTTTCGCGTTGTTCTGAGAGAAAAAGTTTACACCTTTCCCTCGTCCACTCTTCGACGACTTGTAAAATCAAAGTGCGAAAATCTCGCTAGTTTCGATCTATAACGATGTATCCCGTTGTTTTGAGCCGGAATACAAGTTTTCGCGTTGTTCTGAGAGAAAAAGTTTACACCTTTCTCTCGTCTACTCTTCGACGACTTGTAAAATCAAAGTTCGAAAATCTCGCTAGTTTCGATCTAAAACGATGTATCCCGTTGTTGGGAGCCGGAATACAAGTTTTCGCGCAGTTCTGAGAGAAAACGTTTACACCTTTCCCTCGCCCACTCTTAGACGACTTGAAAATTGAAAAATCGATGTTCGTGAATCACGCTAGTTTCGATCTAAAACGATGTATCCCGTTGTTTTGAGCCGGAATACAAGTTCTTGCGCAGTTCTCAGAGAAAAACTTTACAGCTTTCTCTCGCCTACTCTCGACGACTTGTAAAATCGAAGTGCGTAAATCTCGCTAGTTTCGATCTAAAACCAAGTATCCTGTTGTTTTGAGCCGGAATACAAGTTTTCGCGTTGTTCTGAGAGAAAAAGTTTACACCTTTCTCTCGTCTACTCTTCGACGACATTTAAAATCAAAGTTCGAAAATCTCACTAGTTTCGATCTAAAACGATGTATCCCGTTGTTTTGAGCGGGAATCCAAGTTATCGCGCAGTTCTGAGAGAAAACGTTTAGACCTTTCCCTCGTCCACTCTTAGACGACTTGTAAAATCGATGTTCGTGAATCTCGCTAGTTTCGATCTAAAACGAGTATCCCGTTGTTTTGAGCCGGAATACAATTTTTCGCGCAGTTCTGAGAGAAAAAGTTTATAGCTCTCTCTCATCTACTCTTCGACGACTTGTAAAATCAAAGTGCGTAAATCTCGCTAGTTTCGAGCTAAAACAATGTATCCCGTTGTTTTGAGCCGGAATCGAAGTTTTCGCGTAGTTCTGCGAGAAAAAGTTTACACCTTTTTCTCGTCTACTCTTCAACGACTTGTAAAATCGATGTTCGTGAATCACGCTAGTTTCGATCTAAAACGATGTATACCGTTGTTTTGAGCCGGAATACAAGTTTTCGCGCAGTTCTGAGAGAAAATGTTTACACCTTTCTCTCGTCTCTTCTTCGACGCCTTGTAAAATCGATGTTCGTGAATCACGCTAGTTTCGATTTAAAACGATGTATCCCGTTGTTTTGAGCCGGAATACAAGTTTTCGCGCAGTTCTGAGAGAAAAAGTTTACAGCTCTCTCGTCTACTCTTCGACGACTAGTAAAATCAAAGAGCGTAAATCTGCTAGTTTCGATCTAAAACGATGTATCCCGTTTGTTTTGAGCCGGAATACAAGTTTTCGCGTAGTTCTGCGAGAAAAAGTTTACACCTTTTTCTCGTCTACTCTTCGAGGACATGTAAAATCGATGTTCGTGAATGTCGCTAGTTTCGATCTAAAATGATGTATCCCGTTGTTTTGAGCCGGAATACAAGTTTTCGCGGAGGTCTGAGGGAAAACGTTTACACCTTTACCTCGTCTACTCTTCGACGACTTGTAAAATCAAAGTGCGAAAATCTCGCTAGTTTCGATCTAAAACGATGTATCCCGTTGTTTTGAGCCGGAATACAAGTTTTCGCGTTGTTCTGAGAGAAAAAGTTTACACCTTTCTCTCGTCTACTCTTCGACGACTTGAAAAATCGATGTTCGTGATTCACGCTAGTTTCGATCTAAAACGATGTATCCCGATGTATTGAGCCGGAATAAAGTTTTCGCGTAGTTCTGCGAGAAAAAGTTTACACCTTTTTCTCGTCTACTCTTCAACGACTTGTAAAATGGATGTTCGTGAATGTCGCTAGTTTCGATCTAAAATGATGTATCCCGTTGTTTTCAGCCGGAATACAAGTTTTCGCGTAGTTCTGAGAGAAAAAGTTTATAGCTCTCTCTCGTCTACTCTTCGACAACTTGTAAAATCAAAGTGCATAAATCTCGCTAGTTTCGAGCTAAAACAATGTATCCCGTTGTTTTGAGCCGGTATCGAAGTTTTCGCGTAGTTCTGCGAGAAAAAGTTTACACCTTTTTCTCGTCTACTCTTCAACGACTTGTAAAATCGATGTTCGTGAATCACGCTAGTTTCGATCTAAAACGATGTATCCCGTTGTTTTGAGCCGGAATACAAGTTTTCGCGCAGTTCTGAGAGATAAAGTTTACACCTTTCTCTCGTCTCTTCTTCGACGACTTGTAAAATCGATGTTCGTGAATCACGCTAGTTTCGATCTAAAACGATGTATCCCGTTGTTTTGAGTCGGAATACAAGTTTTCGCGCCGTTCTGAGAGAAAAAGTTTACAGCTCTCTCGTCTACTCTTCGACGACTAGTAAAATCGAAGTGCGTAAATCTCGCAAGTTTCGATCTAAAACGTTGGATCCCGTTTGTTTTGAGCCGGAATACAAGTTTTCGCGTAGTTCTGCGAGAAAAAGTTTACACCTTTTTCTCGTCTACTCTTCAACGACTTGTAAAATTGATGTTCGTGAATGTCGCTAGTTTCGATCTAAAACGATGTATCCCGTTGTTTTGAGCCGGAATCCAAGTTTTCGCGCAGTTCTGAGAGAAAACGTTTACACCTTTCCCTCGTCTCTTCTTCGACGACTTGTAAAATCGATGTTCGTGAATCACGCTAGCTTCGATCTAAAACGATGTATCCCGTAGTTTTGAGCCGGAATAACAGTTATCGCGCAGTTCTGAGAGAAGAAGTTTACAGCTCTCGTCTACTCTTCGATGACTTGTAAAATCGAAGTGCCTAATTCTCGCTAGTTTCGATCTAAAACGATGTATCCCGTTGTTTTTAGCCGGAATACAAGTTTTCGCGTAGTTCTGAGAGAAAAAGTTTACACCTTTCTCTCGTCTACTCTTCGGTGACTTGTAAAATCGATGTTCGTGAATCTCGCTAGTTTCGATCTAAAACGATGTATCCCGTTGTTTTAGCCGGAATACAAGTTTTCGCGGAGGTCTGAGGGAAAAAGTTTACACCTTTTCCTCGTCTACTCTTCGACGACTTGTAAAATCAAAGTGCGTAAATCTCGCTAGTTTCGATCTAAAACGATGTATCCCGTTGTTTTGAGCCGGAATACAAGTTTTCGCGCAGTTCTGAGAGAAAACGTTTACACCTTTCCCTCGTCCACTCTTAGACGACTTGTAAAATCGATGTTCGTGAATCTCGCTAGTTTCGATCTAAAACGATGGATCCCGTTGTTTTGAGCCGGAATACAATTTTTCGCGCAGTTCTGAGAGAAAAAGTTTACAGCTCTCGTCTACTCTTCGACGACTTGTAAAATCAAAGTGCGAAAATCTCGCTAGTTTCGATCTAAAACGATGTATCCCGTTGTTTTGAGCCGGAATACAAGTTCTTGCGCAGTTCTCAGAGAAAAACTTTACAGCTTTCTCTCGTCTACTCTCGACGACTTGTAAAATCGAAGTGCGTAAATCTCGCTAGTTTCGATCTAAAACCAAGTATCCTGTTGTTTTGCGCCGGAAAACAAGTTTTCGCGTTGTTCTGAGAGAAAAAGTTTACACCTTTCCCTCGTCCACTCTTCGACGACTTGTAAAATCAAAGTGCGAAAATCTCGCTAGTTTCGATCTATAACGATGTATCCCGTTGTTTTGAGCCGGAATACAAGTTTTCGCGTTGTTCTGAGAGAAAAAGTTTACACCTTTCTCTCGTCTACTCTTCGACGACTTGTAAAATCAAAGTTCGAAAATCTCGCTAGTTTCGATCTAAAACGATGTATCCCGTTGTTGGGAGCCGGAATACAAGTTTTCGCGCAGTTCTGAGAGAAAACGTTTACACCTTTCCCTCGCCCACTCTTAGACGACTTGAAAATTGAAAAATCGATGTTCGTGAATCACGCTAGTTTCGATCTAAAACGATGTATCCCGTTGTTTTGAGCCGGAATACAAGTTTTCGCGCAGTTCTGCGAGAAAAAGTTTACACCTTTCTCTCGTCTACTCTTCGACGACTTGTAAAATCGATGTTCGTGAATCTCGCTAGTTTCGATCTAAAATGATGTATCCCGTTGTTTTGAGCCGGAATACAAGTTTTCGCGTAGTTCTGAGAGAAAAAGTTTACAGCTCTCTCTCGTCTACTCTTCGACGACTTGTAAAATCAAATTGCGTAAATCTCGCTAGTTTCGATCTAAAACCATGTATCCCGTCGTTTTGAGCCCGAATAATAGTTTTCGCGCAGTTCTGAGAGAAGAAGTTTACAGCTCTCGTCTACTCTTCGACGACTTGTAAAATCGAAGTGCCTAATTCTCGCTAGTTTCGATCTAAAACGATGTAGCCCGTTGTTTTGAGCCGGAATACAAGTTTTCGCGTAGTTCTGAGAGAAAATGTTTACACCTTTCTCTCGTCTACTCTTCGACGACTTGTAAAATCGATGTTCGTGAATCTCGCTAGTTTCGGTCTAAAACGATGTATCCCGTTGTTTTTAGCCGGAATACTAGTTTTCGCGTAGTTCTGAGAGAAAAAGTTTACACCTTTCTCTCGTCTACTCTTCGACGACTTGTAATATCGATGTTCGTGAATCTCGCTAGTTTCGATCTAAAACGATGTATCCCGTTGTTTTTAGCCGGAATACAAGTTTTCGCGGAGGTCTGAGGGAAAAATTTTACACCTCTTTCTCGTCTACTCTTCGACGACTTGTAAAATCAAAGTGCGTAAATCTCGCTAGTTTCGATCTAAAACGATGTATCCCGTCGTTTTGAGCCGGAATACAAGTTTTCGCGTTGTTCTGAGAGAAAAAGTTTACACCTTTCTCTCGTCTACTCTTCGACGACTTGTAAAATCAAAGTGCGTAAATCTCGCTAGTTTCGATCTAAAACGATGTATCCCGTTGTTTTGAGCCGGAATCCAAGTTTTCGCGGAGGTCTGAGAGAAAAAGTTTACACCTTTCTCTCGTCTACTCTTCGACGACTTGTAAAATCGATGTTCGTGAATCTCGCTAGTTTCGATCTAAAACGATGTATCCCGTCGTTTTGAGCCGGAATACAAGTTTTCGCGCAGTTCTGAGAGAAAAAGTTTACACCTTTCTCTCGTCTACTCTTCGACGACTTGTAAAATCGATGTTCGTGAATCTCGCTAGTTTCGATCTAAAACGATGTATCCCGTTGTTTTGAGCCGGAATCCAAGTTTTCGCGCAGTTCTGAGAGAAAACGTTTACACCCTTCCCTCGTCCACTCTTTGACGATTTGTAAAATCGATGTTCGTGAATCTCGCTAGTTTCAATCTAAAACGATGTATCCCGTTGTTTTGAGCCGGAATACAATTTTTCGCGCAGTTCTGAGAGATAAGATTACACCTTTCTCTCGTCTACTCTTCGAGGACATGTAAAATCGATGTTCGTGAATCTCGCTAGTTTCGATCTAAAACGATGTATCCCTTTGTTTTGAGCCGGAATACAAGTTTTCGCGCAGTTCTGAGAGAAAAAGTTTACACCTTTCTCTCGTCTACTCTTCGACGACTAGTAAAATCGATAATCGTGAATCTCGCTAGTTTCGATCTGAAGCGATGTATCCCGTTGTTTTGAGCCGGAATACAAGTTTTCGCGCAGTGCTGAGAGAAAAAGTTTAACGCTCTCTCAGGTCTACTCTTCGAGGACTTGTAAAATCGATGTTCGTGAATCTCGCTAGCTTCGATCTAAAACGATGTATCCCGTTGTTTTAATCCGGAATACAAGTCCTCGCGCAGTTCTGAGAGAAAAAGTTTAAAGCTTTCTCTCGTCTACTCTCGACGACTAGTAAAATCGAGGTTCGTTAATCTCGCTAGTTTCAATCTAAAACGATGTGTCACATTGTTTTGAGCCGGAATACAAGTTTTCGCGCAGTTCTGAGAGAAAAAGTTTACAGCTTTCTCTCGTCTACTCTCGACGACTTGTAAAATCGAAGTGCGTAAATCTCGCTAGTTTCGATCTAAATCGATGTATCCTGTTGTTTTGAGCCGGAATACAAGTTTTCGCGCAGTTCTGAGTGAAAATGTTTGCACCTTTTTCGCGTCTACTCTTCGACAACTTGTAAAATCGAAGTGCATAAATGTTGCTAGTTTCGATCTAAAACGATGTATCCCTTTGTTTTGAGCCAGTTCGCGCAGTTTTCGCGCAGTTCTGAGAGAAAAAGTTTACACCTTTCTCTCGTCTACCCTTCGACGACTAGTAAAATCGATAATCGTGAATCTCGCTAGTTTCGATCTGAAGCGATGTATCCCGTTGTTTTGAGCCGGAATACAAGTTTTCGCGCAGTGCTGAGAGAAAAAGTTTAACGCTCTCTCAGGTCTACTCTTCGAGGACTTGTAAAATCGATATTCGTGAATCTCGCTAGCTTCGATCTAAAACGATGTATCCCGTTGTTTTCATCCGGAATACAAGTTCTCGCGCAGTTCTGAGAGAAAAAGTTTCCAGCTTTCTCTCGTCTACTCTCAACGACTTGTAAAATCGATGTGCGTAAATCTCGCTAGTTTCGATCTAAAACGAAGTATCCCGTTGTTTTGAGCCTTAATTCAAGTTTTCGCGCAGTTCTGAGAGAAAAATTTTACACCTTTTTCGCGTCTACTCTTCGACGACATGTAAAATCCTAGTGCGTAAATCTTGCTAGTTTCGATATAAAACGATGTATCCCGTTGTTTTGAGCCGGAATACAAGTTTTCGCGCAGTTCTGAGAGAAAAAGTTTACACCTTTCTCTCGTCTACTCTTCGGCGACTTGTAAAATCGATCTTCGTGAATCTCGCTAGTTTCGATCTAAAACGATGTATCCCGTTGTTTTTAGCCGGAATACAAGTTTTCGCGGAGGTCTGAGGGAAAAAGTTTACACCTTTTCCTCGTCTACTCTTCGACGACTTGTAAAATCAAAGTTCGAAAATCTCGCTAGTTTCGATCTAAAACGATGTATCCCGTTGTTTTGAGCCGGAATCCAAGTTTTCGCGGAGGTCTGAGAGAAAAAGTTTACACCTTTCTCTCGTCTACTCTTCGACGACTTGTAAAATCGATGTTCGTGAATCTCGCTAGTTTCGATCTAAAACGATGTATCCCGTCGTTTTGAGTCGGAATAGAAGTTTTCGCGCAGTTCTGAGAGAAAAAGTTTACACCTTTCTCTCGTCTACTCTTCGACGACTTGTAAAATCGATGTTCGTGAATCTCGCTAGTTTCGATCTAAAACGATGTATCCCGTTGTTTTGAGCCGGAATCCAAGTTTTCGCGCAGTTCTGAGAGAAAACGTTTACACCCTTCCCTCGTCCACTCTTTGACGATTTGTAAAATCGATGTTCGTGAATCTCGCTAGTTTCAATCTAAAACGATGTATCCCGTTGTTTTGAGCCGGAATACAATTTTTCGCGCAGTTCTGAGAGATAAGATTACACCTTTCTCTCGTCTACTCTTCGAGGACATGTAAAATCGATGTTCGTGAATCTCGCTAGTTTCGATCTAAAACGATGTATCCCTTTGTTTTGAGCCGGAATACAAGTTTTCGCGCAGTTATGAGAGAAAAAGTTTACACCTTTCTCTCGTCTACTCTTCGACGACTAGTAAAATCGATAATCGTGAATCTCGCTAGTTTCGATCTGAAGCGATGTATCCCGTTGTTTTGAGCCGGAATACAAGTTTTCGCGCAGTGCTGAGAGAAAAAGTATAACGCTCTCTCAGGTCTACTCTTCGAGGACTTGTAAAATCGATGTTCGTGAATCTCGCTAGCTTCGATCTAAAACGATGTATCCCGTTGTTTTAATCCGGAATACAAGTTCTCGCGCAGTTCTGAGAGAAAAAGTTTAAAGCTTTCTCTCGTCTACTCTCGACGACTAGTAAAATCGAGGTTCGTTAATCTCGCTAGTTTCAATCTAAAACGATGTGTCACATTGTTTTGAGCCGGAATACAAGTTTTCGCGCAGTTCTGAGAGAAAAAGTTTACAGCTTTCTCTCGTCTACTCTCGACGACTTGTAAAATTGAAGTGCGTAAATCTCGCTAGTTTTGATCTAAATCGATGTATCCTTTTGTTTTGAGCCTTAATACAAGTTTTCGCGCAGTTCTGAGTGAAAATGTTTGCACCTTTTTCGCGTCTACTCTTCGACAACTTGTAAAATCGAAGTGCATAAATGTTGCTAGTTTCGATCTAAAACGATGTATCCCTTTGTTTTGAGCCAGTTCGCGCAGTTTTCGCGCAGTTCTGAGAGAAAAAGTTTACACCTTTCTCTCGTCTACCCTTCGACGACTAGTAAAATCGATAATCGTGAATCTCGCTAGTTTCGATCTGAAGCGATGTATCCCGTTGTTTTGAGCCGGAATACAAGTTTTCGCGCAGTGCTGAGAGAAAAAGTTTAACGCTCTCTCAGGTCTACTCTTCGAGGACTTGTAAAATCGATATTCGTGAATCTCGCTAGCTTCGATCTAAAACGATGTATCCCGTTGTTTTCATCCGGAATACAAGTTCTCGCGCAGTTCTGAGAGAAAAAGTTTCCAGCTTTCTCTCGTCTACTCTCAACGACTTGTAAAATCGATGTGCGTAAATCTCGCTAGTTTCGATCTAAAACGAAGTATCCCGTTGTTTTGAGCCTTAATTCAAGTTTTCGCGCAGTTCTGAGAGAAAAATTTTACACCTTTTTCGCGTCTACTCTTCGACGACATGTAAAATCCTAGTGCGTAAATCTTGCTAGTTTCGATATAAAACGATGTATCCCGTTGTTTTGAGCCGGAATACAAGTTTTCGCGCAGTTCTGAGAGAAAAAGTTTACACCTTTCTCTCGTCTACTCTTCGGCGACTTGTAAAATCGATCTTCGTGAATCTCGCTAGTTTCGATCTAAAACGATGTATCCCGTTGTTTTTAGCCGGAATACAAGTTTTCGCGGAGGTCTGAGGGAAAAAGTTTACACCTTTCTCCTCGTCTACTCTTCGACGACTTGTAAAATCAAAGTTCGTAAATCTCGCTAGTTTCGATCTAAAACGATGTATCCCGTTGTTTTGAGCCGGAATCCAAGTTTTCGCGGAGGTCTGAGAGAAAAAGTTTACACCTTTCTCTCGTCTACTCTTCGACGACTTGTAAAATCGATGTTCGTGAATCTCGCTAGTTTCGATCTAAAACGATGTATCCCGTCGTTTTGAGTCGGAATACAAGTTTTCGCGCAGTTCTGAGAGAAAAAGTTTACACCTTTCTCTCGTCTACTCTTCGACGACTTGTAAAATCGATGTTCGTGAATCTCGCTAGTTTCGATCTAAAACGATGTATCCCGTTGTTTTGAGCCGGAATCCAAGTTTTCGCGCAGTTCTGAGAGAAAACGTTTACACCCTTCCCTCGTCCACTCTTCGACGACTTGTAAAATCGATGTTCGTGAATCTCGCTAGTTTCAATCTAAAACGATGTATCCCGTTGTTTTGAGCCGGAATACAATTTTTCGCGCAGTTCTGAGAGATAAGATTACACCTTTCTCTCGTCTACTCTTCGAGGACATGTAAAATCGATGTTCGTGAATCTCGCTAGTTTCGATCTAAAACGATGTATCCCTTTGTTTTGAGCCGGAATACAAGTTTTCGCGCAGTTCTGAGAGAAAAAGTTTACACCTTTCTCTCGTCTACTCTTCGACGACTAGTAAAATCGATAATCGTGAATCTCGCTAGTTTCGATCTGAAGCGATGTATCCCGTTGTTTTGAGCCGGAATACAAGTTTTCGCGCAGTGCTGAGAGAAAAAGTATAACGCTCTCTCAGGTCTACTCTTCGAGGACTTGTAAAATCGATGTTCGTGAATCTCGCTAGCTTCGATCTAAAACGATGTATCCCGTTGTTTTAATCCGGAATACAAGTTCTCGCGCAGTTCTGAGAGAAAAAGTTTAAAGCTTTCTCTCGTCTACTCTCGACGACTAGTAAAATCGAGGTTCGTTAATCTCGCTAGTTTCAATCTAAAACGATGTGTCACATTGTTTTGAGCCGGAATACAAGTTTTCGCGCAGTTCTGAGAGAAAAAGTTTACAGCTTTCTCTCGTCTACTCTCGACGACTTGTAAAATGGAAGTGCGTAAATCTCGCTAGTTTTGATCTAAATCGATGTATCTTTTTGTTTTGAGCCTTAATACAAGTTTTCGCGCACTTCTGAGTGAAAATGTTTGCACCTTTTTCGCGTCTACTCTTCGACAACTTGTAAAATCGAAGTGCATAAATGTTGCTAGTTTCGATCTAAAACGATGTATCCCTTTGTTTTGAGCCAGTTCGCGCAGTTTTCGCGCAGTTCTGAGAGAAAAAGTTTACACCTTTCTCTCGTCTACCCTTCGACGACTAGTAAAATCGATAATCGTGAATCTCGCTAGTTTCGATCTGAAGCGATGTATCCCGTTGTTTTGAGCCGGAATACAAGTTTTCGCGCAGTGCTGAGAGAAAAAGTTTAACGCTCTCTCAGGTCTACTCTTCGACGACTTGTAAAATCAAAGTGCGTAAATCTCGCTAGTTTCGATCTAAAACGATGTATCCCGTTGTTTTGAGCCGGAATTCAAGTTTTCGCGCAGTTCTGAGAGAAAAAGTTTACACCTTTTTCGCGTCTACTCTTCGACGACTTGTAAAATCCTAGTGCGTAAATCTCGCTAGTTTCGATCTAAAACGATGTATCCCGTTGTTTTGAGCCGGAATACAAGTTTTCGCGCAGTTCTGAGAGAAAAAGTTTACACCTTTCTCTCGTCTACTCTTCGGCGACTTGTAAAATCGATCTTCGTGAATCTCGCTAGCTTCGATCTAAAACGATGTATCCCGTTGTTTTGAGCCGGAATACAAGTTTTCGCGCAGGTCTGAGGGAAAAAGTTTACACCTTTTCCTCGTCTACTCTTCGACGACTTGTAAAATCGAAGTGCGTAAATCTCGCTAGTTTCGATCTAAAACGATGTATCCCGTCGTTTTGAGTCGCAATACAAGTTTTCGCGTTGTTCTGAGAGAAAAAGTTTACACCTTTCTCTCGTCTGCTCTTCGACGACTTGTAAAATCAATGTTCGTGAATCTCGCTAGTTTCGATCTAAAACGATGTATCCCGTTGTTTTGAGCCGGAATACAAGTTTTCGCGCAGTTCTGAGAGAAAACGTTTACACCTTTCCCTCGTCCACTCTTCGACGACTTGTAAAATCAAAGTGCGTAAATCTCGCTAGTTTCGATCTAAAACGATGTATCCCGTTGTTTTGAGCCGGAATACAAGTTCTTGCGCAGTTCTCAGAGAAAAACTTTACAGCTTTCTCTCGCCTACTCTCGACGACTTGTAAAATCGAAGTGCGTAAATCTCGCTAGTTTCGATCTAAAACCAAGTATCCTGTTGTTTTGAGCCGGAATACAAGTTTTCGCGTTGTTCTGAGAGAAAAAGTTTACACCTTTCTCTCGTCTACTCTTCGACGACATTGTAAAATCAAAGTTCGAAAATCTCACTAGTTTCGATCTAAAACGATGTATCCCGTTGTTTTGAGCGGGAATCCAAGTTATCGCGCAGTTCTGAGAGAAAACGTTTAGACCTTTCCCTCGTCCACTCTTAGACGACTTGTAAAATCGATGTTCGTGAATCTCGCTAGTTTCGATCTAAAACGAGTATCCCGTTGTTTTGAGCCGGAATACAATTTTTCGCGCAGTTCTGAGAGAAAAAGTTTATAGCTCTCTCTCGTCTACTCTTCGACGACTTGTAAAATCAAAGTGCGTAAATCTCGCTAGTTTCGAGCTAAAACAATGTATCCCGTTGTTTTGAGCCGGAATCGAAGTTTTCGCGTAGTTCTGCGAGAAAAAGTTTACACCTTTTTCTCGTCTACTCTTCAACGACTTGTAAAATTGATGTTCGTGAATGTCGCTAGTTTCGATCTAAAACGATGTATCCCGTTGTTTTGAGCCGGAATCCAAGTTTTCGCGCAGTTCTGAGAGAAAACGTTTACACCTTTCCCTCGTCTCTTCTTCGACGACTTGTAAAATCGATGTTCGTGAATCACGCTAGCTTCGATCTAAAACGATGTATCCCGTAGTTTTGAGCCGGAATAACAGTTATCGCGCAGTTCTGAGAGAAGAAGTTTACAGCTCTCGTCTACTCTTCGATGACTTGTAAAATCGAAGTGCCTAATTCTCGCTAGTTTCGATCTAAAACGATGTATCCCGTTGTTTTTAGCCGGAATACAAGTTTTCGCGTAGTTCTGAGAGAAAAAGTTTACACCTTTCTCTCGTCTACTCTTCGGTGACTTGTAAAATCGATGTTCGTGAATCTCGCTAGTTTCGATCTAAAACGATGTATCCCGTTGTTTTAGCCGGAATACAAGTTTTCGCGGAGGTCTGAGGGAAAAAGTTTACACCTTTTCCTCGTCTACTCTTCGCCGACTTGTAAAATCAAAGTGCGTAAATCTCGCTAGTTTCGATCTAAAACGATGTATCCCGTTGTTTTGAGCCGGAATACAAGTTTTCGCGCAGTTCTGAGAGAAAACGTTTACACCTTTCCCTCGTCCACTCTTAGACGACTTGTAAAATCGATGTTCGTGAATCTCGCTAGTTTCGATCTAAAACGATGGATCCCGTTGTTTTGAGCCGGAATACAATTTTTCGCGCAGTTCTGAGAGAAAAAGTTTACAGCTCTCGTCTACTCTTCGACGACTTGTAAAATCAAAGTGCGAAAATCTCGCTAGTTTCGATCTAAAACGATGTATCCCGTTGTTTTGAGCCGGAATACAAGTTCTTGCGCAGTTCTCAGAGAAAAACTTTACAGCTTTCTCTCGTCTACTCTCGACGACTTGTAAAATCGAAGTGCGTAAATCTCGCTAGTTTCGATCTAAAACCAAGTATCCTGTTGTTTTGCGCCGGAATACAAGTTTTCGCGTTGTTCTGAGAGAAAAAGTTTACACCTTTCCCTCGTCCACTCTTCGACGACTTGTAAAATCAAAGTGCGAAAATCTCGCTAGTTTCGATCTATAACGATGTATCCCGTTGTTTTGAGCCGGAATACAAGTTTTCGCGTTGTTCTGAGAGAAAAAGTTTACACCTTTCTCTCGTCTACTCTTCGACGACTTGTAAAATCAAAGTTCGAAAATCTCGCTAGTTTCGATCTAAAACGATGTATCCCGTTGTTGGGAGCCGGAATACAAGTTTTCGCGCAGTTCTGAGAGAAAACGTTTACACCTTTCCCTCGCCCACTCTTAGACGACTTGAAAATTGAAAAATCGATGTTCGTGAATCACGCTAGTTTCGATCTAAAACGATGTATCCCGTTGTTTTGAGCCGGAATACAAGTTCTTGCGCAGTTCTCAGAGAAAAACTTTACAGCTTTCTCTCGCCTACTCTCGACGACTTGTAAAATCGAAGTGCGTAAATCTCGCTAGTTTCGATCTAAAACCAAGTATCCTGTTGTTTTGAGCCGGAATACAAGTTTTCGCGTTGTTCTGAGAGAAAAAGTTTACACCTTTCTCTCGTCTACTCTTCGACGACATTTAAAATCAAAGTTCGAAAATCTCACTAGTTTCGATCTAAAACGATGTATCCCGTTGTTTTGAGCGGGAATCCAAGTTATCGCGCAGTTCTGAGAGAAAACGTTTAGACCTTTCCCTCGTCCACTCTTAGACGACTTGTAAAATCGATGTTCGTGAATCTCGCTAGTTTCGATCTAAAACGAGTATCCCGTTGTTTTGAGCCGGAATACAATTTTTCGCGCAGTTCTGAGAGAAAAAGTTTATAGCTCTCTCTCATCTACTCTTCGACGACTTGTAAAATCAAAGTGCGTAAATCTCGCTAGTTTCGAGCTAAAACAATGTATCCCGTTGTTTTGAGCCGGAATCGAAGTTTTCGCGTAGTTCTGCGAGAAAAAGTTTACACCTTTTTCTCGTCTACTCTTCAACGACTTGTAAAATCGATGTTCGTGAATCACGCTAGTTTCGATCTAAAACGATGTATACCGTTGTTTTGAGCCGGAATACAAGTTTTCGCGCAGTTCTGAGAGAAAATGTTTACACCTTTCTCTCGTCTCTTCTTCGACGCCTTGTAAAATCGATGTTCGTGAATCACGCTAGTTTCGATTTAAAACGATGTATCCCGTTGTTTTGAGCCGGAATACAAGTTTTCGCGCAGTTCTGAGAGAAAAAGTTTACAGCTCTCTCGTCTACTCTTCGACGACTAGTAAAATCAAAGAGCGTAAATCTGCTAGTTTCGATCTAAAACGATGTATCCCGTTTGTTTTGAGCCGGAATACAAGTTTTCGCGTAGTTCTGCGAGAAAAAGTTTACACCTTTTTCTCGTCTACTCTTCGAGGACATGTAAAATCGATGTTCGTGAATGTCGCTAGTTTCGATCTAAAATGATGTATCCCGTTGTTTTGAGCCGGAATACAAGTTTTCGCGGAGGTCTGAGGGAAAACGTTTACACCTTTACCTCGTCTACTCTTCGACGACTTGTAAAATCAAAGTGCGAAAATCTCGCTAGTTTCGATCTAAAACGATGTATCCCGTTGTTTTGAGCCGGAATACAAGTTTTCGCGTTGTTCTGAGAGAAAAAGTTTACACCTTTCTCTCGTCTACTCTTCGACGACTTGAAAAATCGATGTTCGTGATTCACGCTAGTTTCGATCTAAAACGATGTATCCCGATGTATTGAGCCGGAATAAAGTTTTCGCGTAGTTCTGCGAGAAAAAGTTTACACCTTTTTCTCGTCTACTCTTCAACGACTTGTAAAATGGATGTTCGTGAATGTCGCTAGTTTCGATCTAAAATGATGTATCCCGTTGTTTTCAGCCGGAATACAAGTTTTCGCGTAGTTCTGAGAGAAAAAGTTTATAGCTCTCTCTCGTCTACTCTTCGACAACTTGTAAAATCAAAGTGCATAAATCTCGCTAGTTTCGAGCTAAAACAATGTATCCCGTTGTTTTGAGCCGGTATCGAAGTTTTCGCGTAGTTCTGCGAGAAAAAGTTTACACCTTTTTCTCGTCTACTCTTCAACGACTTGTAAAATCGATGTTCGTGAATCACGCTAGTTTCGATCTAAAACGATGTATCCCGTTGTTTTGAGCCGGAATACAAGTTTTCGCGCAGTTCTGAGAGATAAAGTTTACACCTTTTTCTCGTCTACTCTTCAACGACTTGTAAAATTGATGTTCGTGAATGTCGCTAGTTTCGATCTAAAACGATGTATCCCGTTGTTTTGAGCCGGAATCCAAGTTTTCGCGCAGTTCTGAGAGAAAACGTTTACACCTTTCCCTCGTCTCTTCTTCGACGACTTGTAAAATCGATGTTCGTGAATCACGCTAGCTTCGATCTAAAACGATGTATCCCGTAGTTTTGAGCCGGAATAACAGTTATCGCGCAGTTCTGAGAGAAGAAGTTTACAGCTCTCGTCTACTCTTCGATGACTTGTAAAATCGAAGTGCCTAATTCTCGCTAGTTTCGATCTAAAACGATGTATCCCGTTGTTTTTAGCCGGAATACAAGTTTTCGCGTAGTTCTGAGAGAAAAAGTTTACACCTTTCTCTCGTCTACTCTTCGGTGACTTGTAAAATCGATGTTCGTGAATCTCGCTAGTTTCGATCTAAAACGATGTATCCCGTTGTTTTAGCCGGAATACAAGTTTTCGCGGAGGTCTGAGGGAAAAAGTTTACACCTTTTCCTCGTCTACTCTTCGACGACTTGTAAAATCGAAGTGCGTAAATCTCGCTAGTTTCGATCTAAAACGATATATCCCGTTGTTTTGAGCCGGAATACAAGTTTTCGCGCAGTTCTGAGAGAAAACGTTTACACCTTTCCCTCGTCCACTCTTAGACGACTTGTAAAATCGATGTTCGTGAATCTCGCTAGTTTCGATCTAAAACGATGGATCCCGTTGTTTTGAGCCGGAATACAATTTTTCGCGCAGTTCTGAGAGAAAAAGTTTACAGCTCTCGTCTACTCTTCGACGACTTGTAAAATCAAAGTGCGAAAATCTCGCTAGTTTCGATCTAAAACGATGTATCCCGTTGTTTTGAGCCGGAATACAAGTTCTTGCGCAGTTCTCAGAGAAAAACTTTACAGCTTTCTCTCGTCTACTCTCGACGACTTGTAAAATCGAAGTGCGTAAATCTCGCTAGTTTCGATCTAAAACCAAGTATCCTGTTGTTTTGCGCCGGAATACAAGTTTTCGCGTTGTTCTGAGAGAAAAAGTTTACACCTTTCTCTCGTCTACTCTTCGACGACTTGTAAAATCAAAGTTCGAAAATCTCGCTAGTTTCGATCTAAAACGATGTATCCCGTTGTTGGGAGCCGGAATACAAGTTTTCGCGCAGTTCTGAGAGAAAACGTTTACACCTTTCCCTCGCCCACTCTTAGACGACTTGAAAATTGAAAAATCGATGTTCGTGAATCACGCTAGTTTCGATCTAAAACGATGTATCCCGTTGTATTGAGCCGGAATACAAGTTTTCGCGTAGTTCTGCGAGAAAAAGTTTACACCTTTTTCTCGTCTACTCTTCAACGACTTGTAAAATCGATGTTCGTGAATCTCGCTAGTTTCGATCTAAAACGATGTATACCGTTGTTTTGAGCCGGAATACAAGTTTTCGCGCAGTTCTGAGAGAAAATGTTTACACCTTTCTCTCGTCTACTTCTTCGACGCCTTGTAAAATCGATGTGCGTGAATCTCGCTAGTTTCGATCTAAAACGATGTATCCCGTTGTTTTGAGCCGGAATACAAGTTTTCGCGCAGTTCTGAGAGAAAAAGTTTACAGCTCTCTCGTCTACTCTTCGACGACTTGTAAAATCGAAGTGCGTAAATCTCGCTAGTTTCGATCTAAAACGATGTATCCCGTTGTTTTGAGCCGGAATACAAGTTTTCGCGTAGTTCTGAGAGAAAAAGTTTACACCTTTCTCTCGTCTACTCTTCGACGACATGTAAAATCGATGTTCGTGAATCTCGCTAGTTTCGATCTAAAACGATGTATCCCGTTGTTTTGAGCCGGAATACAAGTTTTCGCGCAGTTCTGAGAGAAAACGTTTACACCTTTCCTCGTCTACTCTTCGACGACTTGTAAAATCAAAGTGCGTAAATCTCGCTAGTTTCGATCTAAAACGATGTATCCCGTTGTTTTGAGCCGGAATACAAGTTTTCGCGTTGTTCTGAGAGAAAAAGTTTACACCTTTCTCTCGTCTACTCTTCGACGACTTGTAAAATCGATGTGCGTGATTCTCGCTAGTTTCGATCTAAAACGATGTATCCCGATGTTTTGAGCCGGAATAAAGTTTTCGCGTAGTTCTGCGAGAAAAAGTTTACACCTTTTTCTCGTCTACTCTTCAACGACTTGTAAAATCGATGTTCGTGAATCTCGCTAGTTTCGATCTAAAACGATGTATCCCGTTGTTTTCAGCCGGAATACAAGTTTTCGCGCAGTTCTGAGAGAAAAAGTTTATAGCTCTCTCTCGTCTACTCTTCGACAACTTGTAAAATCAAAGTGCATAAATCTCGCTAGTTTCGAGCTAAAACAATGTATCCCGTTGTTTTGAGCCGGTATCGAAGTTTTCGCGTAGTTCTGCGAGAAAAAGTTTACACCTTTTTCTCGTCTACTCTTCAACGACTTGTAAAATCGATGTTCGTGAATCACGCTAGTTTCGATCTAAAACGATGTATCCCGTTGTTTTGAGCCGGAATACAAGTTTTCGCGCAGTTCTGAGAGATAAAGTTTACACCTTTCTCTCGTCTACTTCTTCGACGACTTGTAAAATCGATGTTCGTGAATCTCGCTAGTTTCGATCTAAAACGATGTATCCCGTTGTTTTGAGCCGGAATACAAGTTTTCGCGCCGTTCTGAGAGAAAAAGTTTACAGCTCTCTCGTCTACTCTTCGACGACTATGTAAAATCGAAGTGCGTAAATCTCGCTAGTTTCGATCTAAAACGTTGGATCCCGTTTGTTTTGAGCCGGAATACAAGTTTTCGCGTAGTTCTGCGAGAAAAAGTTTACACCTTTTTCTCGTCTACTCTTCGACGACTTGTAAAATCGATGTTCGTGAATGTCGCTAGTTTCGATCTAAAACGATGTATCCCGTTGTTTTGAGCCGGAATCCAAGTTTTCGCGCAGTTCTGAGAGAAAACGTTTACACCTTTCCCTCGTCTACTTCTTCGACGACTTGTAAAAATCGATGTTCGTGAATCACGCTAGCTTCGATCTAAAACGATGTATCCCGTAGTTTTGAGCCGGAATAACAGTTTTCGCGCAGTTCTGAGAGAAGAAGTTTACAGCTCTCGTCTACTCTTCGATGACTTGTAAAATCGAAGTGCCTAATTCTCGCTAGTTTCGATCTAAAACGATGTATCCCGTTGTTTTTAGCCGGAATACAAGTTTTCGCGTAGTTCTGAGAGAAAAAGTTTACACCTTTCTCTCGTCTACTCTTCGGTGACTTGTAAAATCGATGTTCGTGAATCTCGCTAGTTTCGATCTAAAACGATGTATCCCGTTGTTTTAGCCGGAATACAAGTTTTCGCGGAGGTCTGAGGGAAAAAGTTTACACCTTTTCCTCGTCTACTCTTCGACGACTTGTAAAATCAAAGTGCGTAAATCTCGCTAGTTTCGATCTAAAACGATGTATCCCGTTGTTTTGAGCCGGAATACAAGTTTTCGCGCAGTTCTGAGAGAAAACGTTTACACCTTTCCCTCGTCCACTCTTAGACGACTTGTAAAATCGATGTTCGTGAATCTCGCTAGTTTCGATCTAAAACGATGGATCCCGTTGTTTTGAGCCGGAATACAATTTTTCGCGCAGTTCTGAGAGAAAAAGTTTACAGCTCTCGTCTACTCTTCGACGACTTGTAAAATCAAAGTGCGAAAATCTCGCTAGTTTCGATCTAAAACGATGTATCCCGTTGTTTTGAGCCGGAATACAAGTTTTCGCGCAGTTCTGAGAGAAAAAGTTTACACCTTTCTCTCGTCTACTCTTCGACGACTTGTAAAATCGAAGTGCGTAAATCTCGCTAGTTTCGATCTAAAACCAAGTATCCTGTTGTTTTGCGCCGGAATACAAGTTTTCGCGTTGTTCTGAGAGAAAAAGTTTACACCTTTCCCTCGTCCACTCTTCGACGACTTGTAAAATCAAAGTTCGAAAATCTCGCTAGTTTCGATCTAAAACGATGTATCCCGTTGTTGGGAGCCGGAATACAAGTTTTCGCGCAGTTCTGAGAGAAAACGTTTACACCTTTCCCTCGCCCACTCTTAGACGACTTGAAAATTGAAAAATCGATGTTCGTGAATCACGCTAGTTTCGATCTAAAACGATGTATCCCGTTGTATTGAGCCGGAATACAAGTTTTCGCGTAGTTCTGCGAGAAAAAGTTTACACCTTTTTCTCGTCTACTCTTCAACGACTTGTAAAATCGATGTTCGTGAATGTCGCTAGTTTCGATCTAAAATGATGTATCCCGTTGTTTTGAGCCGGAATACAAGTTTTCGCGTAGTTCTGAGAGAAAAAATTTACAGCTCTCTCTCGTCTACTCTTCGACGACTTGTAAAATTAAATTGCGTAAATCTCGCTAGTTTCGATCTAAAACCATGTATCCCGTCGTTTTGAGCCCGAATAATAGTTTTCGCGCAGTTCTGAGAGAAGAAGTTTACAGCTCTGGTCTACTCTTCGACGACTTGTAAAATCGAAGTGCCTAATTCTCGCTAGTTTCGATCTAAAACGATGTATCCCGTTGTTTTGAGCCGGAATACAAGTTTTCGCGCAGTTCTGAGAGAAAATGTTTACACCTTTCTCTCGTCTACTCTTCGACGACTTGTAAAATCGATGTTCGTGAATCTCGCTAGTTTCGGTCTAAAACGATGTATCCCGTTGTTTTTAGCCGGAATACTAGTTTTCGCGTAGTTCTGAGAGAAAAAGTTTACACCTTTCTCTCGTCTACTCTTCGACGACTTGTAATATCGATGTTCGTGAATCTCGCTAGTTTCGATCTAAAACGATGTATCCCGTTGTTTTTAGCCGGAATACAAGTTTTCGCGGAGGTCTGAGGGAAAAATTTTACACCTTTTTCTCGTCTACTCTTCGACGACTTGTAAAATCAAAGTGCGTAAATCTCGCTAGTTTCGATCTAAAACGATGTAACCCGTCGTTTTGAGTCGGAATACAAGTTTTCGCGTTGTTCTGAGAGAAAAAGTTTACACCTTTCTCTCGTCTACTCTTCGACGACTTGTAAAATCAAAGTTCGAAAATCTCGCTAGTTTCGATCTAAAACGATGTATCCCGTTGTTTTGAGCCGGAATCCAAGTTTTCGCGGAGGTCTGAGAGAAAAAGTTTACACCTTTCTCTCGTCTACTCTTCGACGACTTGTAAAATCGATGTTCGTGAATCTCGCTAGTTTCGATCTAAAACGATGTATCCCGTCGTTTTGAGTCGGAATAGAAGTTTTCGCGCAGTTCTGAGAGAAAAAGTTTACACCTTTCTCTCGTCTACTCTTCGACGACTTGTAAAATCGATGTTCGTGAATCTCGCTAGTTTCGATCTAAAACGATGTATCCCGTTGTTTTGAGCCGGAATCCAAGTTTTCGCGCAGTTCTGAGAGAAAACGTTTACACCCTTCCCTCGTCCACTCTTTGACGATTTGTAAAATCGATGTTCGTAAATCTCGCTAGTTTCAATCTAAAACGATGTATCCCGTTGTTTTGAGCCGGAATACAATTTTTCGCGCAGTTCTGAGAGATAAGATTACACCTTTCTCTCGTCTACTCTTCGAGGACATGTAAAATCGATGTTCGTGAATCTCGCTAGTTTCGATCTAAAACGATGTATCCCTTTGTTTTGAGCCGGAATACAAGTTTTCGCGCAGTTCTGAGAGAAAAAGTTTACACCTTTCTCTCGTCTACTCTTCGACGACTAGTAAAATCGATAATCGTGAATCTCGCTAGTTTCGATCTGAAGCGATGTATCCCGTTGTTTTGAGCCGGAATACAAGTTTTCGCGCAGTGCTGAGAGAAAAAGTTTAACGCTCTCTCAGGTCTACTCTTCGAGGACTTGTAAAATCGATGTTCGTGAATCTCGCTAGCTTCGATCTAAAACGATGTATCCCGTTGTTTTAATCCGGAATACAAGTTCTCGCGCAGTTCTGAGAGAAAAAGTTTAAAGCTTTCTCTCGTCTACTCTCGACGACTAGTAAAATCGAGGTTCGTTAATCTCGCTAGTTTCAATCTAAAACGATGTGTCACATTGTTTTGAGCCGGAATACAAGTTTTCGCGCAGTTCTGAGAGAAAAAGTTTACAGCTTTCTCTCGTCTACTCTCGACGACTTGTAAAATTGAAGTGCGTAAATCTCGCTAGTTTTGATCTAAATCGATGTATCTTTTTGTTTTGAGCCTTAATACAAGTTTTCGCGCAGTTCTGAGTGAAAATGGTTGCACCTTTTTCGCGTCTACTCTTCGACAACTTGTAAAATCGAAGTGCATAAATGTTGCTAGTTTCGATCTAAAACGATGTATCCCTTTGTTTTGAGCCAGTTCGCGCAGTTTTCGCGCAGTTCTGAGAGAAAAAGTTTACACCTTTCTCTCGTCTACCCTTCGACGACTAGTAAAATCGATAATCGTGAATCTCGCTAGTTTCGATCTGAAGCGATGTATCCCGTTGTTTTGAGCCGGAATACAAGTTTTCGCGCAGTGCTGAGAGAAAAAGTTTAACGCTCTCTCAGGTCTACTCTTCGAGGACTTGTAAAATCGATATTCGTGAATCTCGCTAGCTTCGATCTAAAACGATGTATCCCGTTGTTTTCATCCGGAATACAAGTTCTCGCGCAGTTCTGAGAGAAAAAGTTTCCAGCTTTCTCTCGTCTACTCTCAACGACTTGTAAAATCGATGTGCGTAAATCTCGCTAGTTTCGATCTAAAACGAAGTACCCCGTTGTTTTGAGCCTTAATTCAAGTTTTCGCGCAGTTCTGAGAGAAAAATTTTACACCTTTTTCGCGTCTACTCTTCGACGACTTGTAAAATCCTAGTGCGTAAATCTTGCTAGTTTCGATATAAAACGATGTATCCCGTTGTTTTGAGCCGGAATACAAGTTTTCGCGCAGTTCTGAGAGACAAAGTTTACACCATTCTCTCGTCTACTATTCGACGACTAGTAAAATCTATGTTCGTGATTCTCGCTAGTTTCGATCTAAAACGATGTATCCCGTTGTTTTGAGCCGGAATACAAGTTTTCGCGCAGTTCTGAAAGAAAACGTTTACAGCTTTCTCGTCTACTCTCAACAACTTGTAAAATCGAAGTGCGTAAATCTCGCTAGTTTCGATCTAAAACGATGTATCCCGTTGTTTTGAGCCGGAACACAAGTTTTCGCTAAGTTCTGCGACAAAAAGTTTACACCTTTTTTGCGTCTACTCTTCGACAACTTGTAAAATCGAAGTGCGTAAATCTTACTAATTTCGATATAAAACGATGTATCCTGTTGTTTTGAGCCGGAATACAAGTTTTCGCGCAGTTCTGAGAGAAAAAGTTTACAGCTCTCTCTCGTCTACTCTTCGACGACTTGTAAAATCGATGACCGTGAATCTCGCTAGCTTGGACCTAAAACGATGTATCCCGTTGTTTTGAGTCTGAATACAAGTATTCGCGCAGTTCTGAGAGAAAAAGTTTACAGCTTTCTCTCGTCTACTCTCGACGACTTGTAAAATTGAAGTGCGTAAATCTCGCTAGTTTCGATCTAAAACGATGTATCCCGTTGTTTTGAGCCTTAATACAAGTTTTCGCGCAGTTCTGAGAGAAAAAGTTTACACCTTTTTTGCGTCTACTCTTCGACAACTTGTAAAATCGAAGTGCGTAAATCTTGCTAGTTTCGATCTGAAGCGATGTATCCCGTTGTTTTGAGCCGGAATACAACTTTTCGCGCAGTGCTGAGAGAAAAAGTTTACAGCTCTCTCAGGTCTACTCTTCGAGGACTTGTAAAATCGATGTTCGTGAATCTCGCTAGTTTCGATCTAAAATGATGTATCCCGTTGTTTTGAGCCGGAATACAAGTTTTCGCTCAGTTCTGAGAGAAAAAGTTTACAGCTCTCTCACGTCTACTCTTCGACGACTTGTAAAATCGATGTTCGTGAATCTCGCTAGCTTGGACATAAAACGATGTATCCCGTTGTTTTGAGTCTGAATACAAGTTTTCGCGCAGTTCTGAGACAAAAAGTTTACACCTTTTTCGCGTCTACTCTTCGACAACTTGTAAAATCGAAGTGCGTAAATCTTACTAATTTCGATATAAAACGATGTATCCTGTTGTTTTGAGCCGGAATACAAGTCTTCGCGCAGTTCTGAGAGAAAACGTTTACACCTTTTTCGCGTCTACTCTTCGACAACTTCATAAATCGAAGTGCATAAATCTTGCTAGTTTCGATCTAAAACGATGTATCCCATTGTTTTGAGCCTTAATACAAGTTTTCGCGCAGTTCTGATAGAAAAAGCTTACACCTTTCTCTCGTCTACTATTCGACGACTAGTAAAATCGATGTTCGTGATTCTCGCTAGTTTCTATGTAAAACGATGTATCCTGTCGTTTTGAGCCGGAATACATGTTTTCGCGCAGTTCTGAGAGAAAAAGTTTACAGCTCTCTCTCGTCTACTCTTCGGCGACTTGTAAAATCGATGTTCGTGAATCTCGCTAGTTTCGATCAAAAACGATGCATCCCGTTGTTTTGAGCCGGAATACAAGTTTTCGCGCAGTTCTGAGAGAAAAACTTTACAACTTTCTCTCGTCTACTCTCGATGATTTGTAAAATCGATGTTCGTGAATCTCGCTAGCTTCGATCTAAAACGAGGTATCCCGTTGTTTTCAGCCGGAATACAAGTTCTCGCGCAGTTCTGAGAGAAAAAGTTTAAAGCTTTCTCTCGTCTACTCTCGATGATTTGTAAAATCCATGTTCGTGAATCTCGCTAGTTTCGATCTAAAACGATGTATCCCGTTGTTTTGAGCCGGAATACAAGTTTTCGCGCAGTTCTGAGAGAAACAGTTTACAGCCCTCTCTCGTCTACTCTTCGACGACTTGTAAAATTGAAGTGCGTAAATCTCGCTAGTTTCGATCTAAAACGATGTATCCCGTTGTTTTAGGCCTTAATACAATTTTTCGCGCAGTTCTGAGAGAAAAAGTTTACAGCTCTCTCTCGCCTACTCTTCGACGACTTCTAAAATCGATGTTCGTGAATTTTGCTAGTTTCGATCTAAAACGATGTATCCCTTTGTTTTGAGCCGGAATACAAGTTTTCGCACAGTTCTGAGAGAAAAAGTTTACACCTTTCTCTCGTCTACTCTTCGGCGACTAGTACAATCGATGTTCGTGAATCTCGCTAGTTTCGATCTAAAACGATGTATCCCATTGTTTAGAGCCGGAATACAAGTTTTTGCGCAGTTCTGAGAGAAAATTTTTGCACCTTTTTCGCGTCTACTCTTCGACAACTTGTAAAATCGAAGTGCATAAATCTTGCTAGTTTCGATCTAAAACGATGTATCCCGTTGTTTTGAGCCTTAATACAAGTTTTCGCGCAGTTCTGAGAGAAAACGTTTACAGCTCTCTCTCGTCTACTCTTCGACGACTTGTAAAATCGATGTTCGTGAATCTCGCTAGTTTCGATCTAAAACGATGTATCCCGTTGTTTTGAGCCGGAATACAAGTTTTCGCGCAGTTCTGAAAGAAAAAGTCTACAGCTTTCTCTCGTCTACTCTTCGACGACTTGTAAAATCGATGTTCGTGAATCTCGCTAGTTTCGATCTAAAACGATGTATCCCGTTGTTTTGAGCGGATTTTGAGCCGGAATACAAGATTTCGCGCAGTTCTGAGAGAAAACGTTTACACCTTTCTCTCGTCTACTCTTCGACGACTGTAAAATCGATGTTCGTGAATCTCGCTAGTTTCGATCTAAAACGACGTATCCCGTTGTTTTGAGTCTGAATACAAGTTTTCGCGCAGTTCTGAGAGAAAAAGTTTACACCTTTTTTGCGTCTACTCTTCGACAACTTGTAAAATCGAAGTGCGTAAATCTTGCTAGTTTCGATCTGAAGCGATGTATCCCGTTGTTTGAGCCGGAAAACAAGTTTTCGCGCAGTGCTGAGAGAAAAGTTTACAGCTCTCTCAGGTCTACTCTTCGAGGACTTGTAAAATCGATGTTCGTGAATCTCGCTAGTTTCGATCTAAAATGATGTATCCCGTTGTTTTGAGCCGGAAAACAAGTTTTCGCGCAGTTCTGAGAGAAAAAGTTTACAGCTCTCTCACGTCTACTCTTCGACGACTTGTAAAATCGATGTTCGTGAATCTCGCTAGCTTGGACATAAAACGATGTATCCCGTTGTTTTGAGTCTGAATACAAGTTTTCGCGCAGTTCTGAGAGAAAAAGTTTACAGCTTTCTCTCGTCTACTCTCGACGACTTGTAAAATTGAAGTGCGTAAATCTCGCTAGTTTCGATCTAAAACGATGTATGCCGTTGTTTTGAGCCGGAACACAAGTTTTCGCGAAGTTCTGAGACAAAAAGTTTACACCTTTTTCGAGTCTACTCTTCGACAACTTGTAAAATCGAAGTGCGTAAATCTTACTAATTTCGATATAAAACGATGTATCCTGTTGTTTTAAGCCGGAATAGAAGTCTTCGCGCAGTTCTGAGAGAAAAAGTTTACACCTTTTTCGCGTCTACTCTTCGACAACTTCTTAAATCGAAGTGCATAAATCTTGCTAGTTTCGATCTAAAACGATGTATCCCATTGTTTTGAGCCTTAATACAAGTTTTCGCGCAGTTCTGAGAGAAAAAGCTTACACCTTTCTCTCGTCTACTATTCGACGACTAGTAAAATCGATGTTCGTGATTCTCGCTAGTTTCGATCTAAAACGATGTATCCTGTCGTTTTGAGCCGGAATACATGTTTTCGCGCAGTTCTGAGAGAAAAAGTTTACAGCTCTCTCTCGTCTACTCTTCGGCGACTTGTAAAATCGATGTTCGTGAATGTCGCTAGTTTCGATCAAAAACGATGTATCCCGTTGTTTTGAGCCGGAATACAAGTTTTCGCGCAGTTCTGAGAGAAACAGTTTACAGCCCTCTCTCGTCTACTCTTCGACGACTTGTAAAATTGAAGTGCGTAAATCTCGCTAGTTTCGATCTAAAACGATGTATCCCGTTGTTTTAAGCCTTAATACAATTTTTCGCGCAGTTCTGAGAGAGAAAGTTTACAGCTCTCTCTCGCCTACTCTTCGACGACTTCTAAAATCGATGTTCGTGAATTTCGCTAGTTTCGATCTAAAACGATGTATCCCTTTGTTTTGAGCCGGAATACAAGTTTTCGCGCAGTTCTGAGAGAAAAAGTTTACACCTTTCTCTCGTCTACTCATCGGCGACTTGTACAATCGATGTGCGTGAATCTCGCTAGTTTCGATCTAAAACGATGTATCCCGTTGTTTTGAGCCGGAATACAAGTTTTCGCGCAGTTCGGAGAGAAAACGTTTACAGCTCTCTCTCGTCTACCCTTCGACGACTTGTAAAATCGATGTTCGTGACTCTCGCTAGTTTCGATCTAAAACGATGTATCCCGTTGTTTTGAGCCGGAATACAAGTTTTCGCGCAGTTCTGAGAGAAAATTTTTGCACCTTTTTCGCGTCTACTCTTCGACGACTTGTAAAATCGAAGTGCATAAATCTTGCTAGTTTCGATCTAAAACGATGTATCCCGTTGTTTTGAGCCGGAATACAAGTTTTCGCGCAGTTCTGAGAGAAACAGTTTACAGCCTCTCTCTCGTCTACTCTTCGACGACTTGTAAAATTGAAGTGCGTGAATCTCGCTAGTTTCGATCTAAAACGATGTATCCCGTTGTTTTGAGCCGGAATACGAGTTTTCGCGCAGTTCTGAGAGATAAGATTTACACCTTTCTCTCGTCTACTCTTCGAGGACTTGTAAAATCGATGTTCGTGAATCTCGCTAGTTTCGATCTAAAACGATGTATCCCGTTGTTTTGAGCCGGAATACAAGTTTTCGCGCAGTTCTGAGAGAAAAAGTTTACACCTTTCTCTCGTCTACTCTTCGACGACTAGTAAAATCGATAATCGTGAATCTCGCTAGTTTCGATCTGAAGCGATGTATCCCGTTGTTTTGAGCCGGAATACAAGTTTTCGCGCAGTTCTGAAAGAAAAAGTTTACAGCTTTCTCTCGTCTACTCTCAACGACTTGTAAAATCGAAGTGCGTAAATCTCGCTAGTTTCGATCTAAAACGATGTATCCCGTTGTTTTGAGCCGGAACACAAGTTTTCGCGAAGTTCTGAGACAAAAAGTTTACACCTTTTTCGCGTCTACTCTTCGACAACTTGTAAAATCGAAGTGCGTAAATCTTACTAATTTCGATATAAAACGATGTAACCTGTTGTTTTGAGCCGGAATACAAGTTTTCGCGCAGTTCTGAGAGAAAAAGTTTACACCTTTTTCGCGTCTACTCTTCGACAACTTCTAAAATCGAAGTGCATAAATCTTGCTAGTTTCGATCTAAAACGATGTATCCCATTGTTTTGAGCATTAATACAAGTTTTCACGCAGTTCTGAGAGAAAAAGCTTACACCTTTCTCTCGTCTACTATTCGACGACTAGTAAAATCGATGTTCGTGATTCTCGCTAGTTTCGATCTAAAACGATGTATCCTGTCGTTTTGAGCCGGAATACATGTTTTCGCGCAGTTCTGAGAGAAAAAGTTTACAGCTCTCTCTCGTCTACTCTTCGGCGACTTGTAAAATCGATGTTCGTGAATCTCGCTAGTTTCGATCAAAAACGATGCATCCCGTTGTTTTGAGCCGGAATACAAGTTTTCGCGCAGTTCTTTGAGAAAAACTTTACAACTTTCTCTCGTCTACTCTCGATGATTTGTAAAATCGATGTTCGTGAATCTCGCTAGCTTCGATCTAAAACGAGGTATCCCGTTGTTTTCAGCCGGAATACAAGTTCTCGCGCAGTTCTGAGAGAAAGAGTTTAAAGCTTTCTCTCGTCTACTCTCGATGATTTGTAAAATCCATGTTCGTGAATCTCGCTAGTTTCGATCTAAAACGATGTATCCCGTTGCTTTGAGCCGGAATACAAGTTTTCGCGCAGTTCTGAGAGAAACAGTTTACAGCCCTCTCTCGTCTACTCTTCGACGACTTGTAAAATTGAAGTGCGTAAATCTCGCTAGTTTCGATCTAAAACGATGTATCCCGTTGTTTTAAGCCTTAATACAATTTTTCGCGCAGTTCTGAGAGAAAAAGTTTACAGCTCTCTCTCGCCTACTCTTCGACGACTTCTAAAATCGATGTTCGTGAATTTTGCTAGTTTCGATCTAAAACGATGTGTCCCTTTGTTTTGAGCCGGAATACAAGTTTTCGCACAGTTCTCAGAGAAAAAGTTTACACCTTTCTCTCGTCTACTCTTCGACGACTAGTACAATCGATGTTCGTGAATCTCGCTAGTTTCGATCTAAAACGATGTATCCCGTTGTTTTGAGCCGGAATACAAGTTTTTGCGCAGTTCTGAGAGAAAATTTTTGCACCTTTTTCGCGTCTACTCTTCGACAACTTGTAAAATCGAAGTGCATAAATCTTGCTAGTTTCGATCTAAAACGATGTATCCCGTTGTTTTGAGCCTTAATACAAGTTTTCGCGCAGTTCTGAGAGAACACGTTTACAGCTCTCTCTCGTCTACTTTTCGACGACTTGTAAAATCGATGTTCGTGAATCTCGCTAGTTTCGATCTAAAACAATGTATCCCGTTGTTTTGAGCCGGAATACAAGATTTCGCGCAGTTCTGAGAGATAAGATTACACCTTTCTCTCGTCTACTCTTCGAGGACATGTAAAATCGATGTTCGTGAATCTCGGTAGTTTCGATCTAAAACGGTGTATCCCTTTGTTTTGAGCCGGAAAACAAGTTTTCGCGCAGTTCTGAGAGAAAAAGTTTACACCTTTCTCTCGTCTACTCTTCGACGACTAGTAAAATTGATAATCATGAATCTCGCTAGTTTCGATCTGAAGCGATGTAACCCGTTGTTTTGAGCCGGAATACAAGTTTTCGCGCAGTGCTGAGAGAAAAAGTTTAACGCTCTCTCAGGTCTACTCTTCGAGGACTTGTAAAATCGATGTTCGTGAATCTCGCTAGCTTCGATCTAAAACGATGTATCCCGTTGTTTTCAGCCGGAATACAAGTTCTCGCGAAGTTCTCAGAGAAAAAGTTTAAAGCTTTCTCTCGTCTACTCTCGACGACTAGTAAAATCGAGGTTCGTTAATCTCGCTAGTTTCAATCTAAAATGATGTGTCCCATTGTTTTGAGCCGGAATACAAGTTTTCGCGCAGTTCTGAGAGAAAAAGTTTACAGCTTTCTCTCGTGTACTCTCGACGACTTGTAAAATTGAAGTGCGTAAATCTCGCTAGTTTTGATCTAAATCGATGTATCTTTTTGTTTTGAGCCTTAATACAAGTTTTCGCGCAGTTCTGTAAGAAAAAGTTTCCAGCTTTCTCTCGTCTACTCTCAACGACTTGTAAAATCGATGTGCGTAAATCTCGCTAGTTTCGATCTAAAACGATGTATCCCGTTGTTTTGAAACGGAATACAAGTTTTCGCGAAGTTCTGAAAGAAAAAGTTTACACCTTTTTCGCGTCTACTCTTCGACGACTTGTAAAATCGAAGTGCGTAAATCTCGCTAGTTTCGATCTAAAACGATATATCCCTTTATTTGAGCCGGAATACAAGTTTTCGCGCAGTTCTGAGAGAAAAAGTTTACACCATTTTCGCGTCTACTCTTCGACGACTTGTAAAATCGAAGTGCTTAAATCTTCCTAGTTTCGATCTAAAACGATGCATCCTGTTTCTTTGAGCCGGAATACAAATTTTTGCGCAGTTCTGAGAGAAAATGTTTACACCTTTCTCTCGTCTACTCTTCGACGACTAGTAAAATAGATGTTCCTGAATCTCCCTAGTTTCGATCTAAAACGATGTATCCCGTTGTTTTGAGCCTTAATTCAAGTTTTCGCGCAGTTCTGAGAGAAAAATTTTACACCTTTTTCGCGTCTACTCTTCGACGACTTGTAAAATCCTAGTGCGTAAATCTTGCTAGTTTCGATATAAAACATGTGTCCCGTTGTTTTGAGCCGGAATACAAGTTTTCGCGCAGTTCTGAGAGAAAAAGTTTACGCCATTCTCTCGTCTGCTATTCGACGACTAGTAAAATCGATGTTCGTGATTCTCGCTAGTTTCGATCTAAAACGATGTATCCCGTTGTTTTGAGCCGGAATACAAGTTTTCGCGCAGTTCTGAAAGAAAAAGTTTACAGCTTTCTCTCGTCTACTCTCAACGACTTGTAAAATCGAAGTGCGTAAATCTCGCTAGTTTCGATCTAAAACGATGTATCCCGTTGTTTTGAGCCGGAACACCAGTTTTCGCTAAGTTCTGAGACAAAAAGTTTACACCTTTTTTGCGTCTACTCTTCGACAACTTGTAATATCGAAGTGCGTAAATCTTACTAATTTCGATATAAAACGATGTATCCTGTTGTTTTGAGCCGGAATACAAGTTTTCGCGCAGTTCTGAGAGAAAAAGTTTACACCTTTTTCGCGTCTACTCTTCGACAACTTCTAAAATCGAAGTGCATAAATCTTGCTAGTTTCGATCTAAAACGATGTATCCCATTGTTTTGAGCCTTAATACAAGTTTTCGCGCAGTTCTGAGAGAAAAATTTTACAGCTCTCTCTCGTCTACTCTTTGACGACTTGTAAAATCGATGACCGTGAATCTCGCTAGCTTGGACCTAAAACGATGTATCCCGTTGTTTTGAGTCTGAATACAAGTATTCGCGCAGTTCTGAGAGAAAAAGTTTACAGCTTTCTCTCGTCTACTCTCGACGACTTGTAAAATTGAAGTGCGTAAATCTCGCTAGTTTCGATCTAAATCGATGTATCCCGTTGTTTTGAGCCTTAATACAAGTTTTCGCGCAGTTCTGAGTGAAAATGTTTGCACCTTTTTCGCGTCTACTCTTCGACAACTTGTAAAATCGAAGTGCGTAAATCATTGCTAGTTTCGATCTAAAACGATGTATCCCGTTGTTTTGAGCCGGAATACAAGTTTTCGCGCAGTGCTGAGAGAAAAAGTTTACAGCTTTCTCTCGGTCTACTCTTCGACGACTTGTAAAATCGATGTGCGTAAATCTCGCTAGTTTCGATCTAAAACGATGTATCCCGTTGTTTTGAGCCGGAATACAAGTTTTCGCTCAGTTCTGAGAGAAAAAGTTTACACCTTTCTCTCGTCTACTCTTCGACGACTAGTAAAATAGATGTTCGTGAATCTCGCTAGCTTGGACCTAAAACGATGTATCCCGTTGTTTTGAGCCTTAATACAAGTTTTCGCGCAGTTCTGAGAGAAAACTTTTACACCTTTTTCTCGTCTACTCTTCGACGACTTGTAAAATCGAAGTGCGTAAATTTTGCTAGTTTCGATATAAAACGATGTATCCCGTTGTTTTGACCCGGAATACAAGTTTTCGCGCAGTTCTGAGAGAAAAAGCTTACACCTTTCTCTCGTCTACTATTCGACGACTATTAAAATTGATGTTCGTGATTCTCGCTAGTTTCGATCTAAAACGATGTATCCCGTTGTTTTGAGCCGGAATACAAGTTTTCGCGCAGTTCTGAAAGAAAAAGTTTACAGCTTTCTCTCGTCTACTCTCAACGACTTGTAAAATCGAAGTGCGTAAATCTCGCTAGTTTCGATCTAAAACGATGTATCCCGTTGTTTTGAGCCGGAAAACAAGTTTTCGCGAAGTTCTGAGAGAAAACGTTTACACCTTTTTCGCGTCTACTCTTCGACGACTTGTAAAATCGAAGTGCGTAAATCTCGCTAGTTTCGATCTAAAACAATGTATCCCGTTGTTTTGCGCCGGACTACAAGATTTAGCGCAGTTCTGAGAGAAAAGTTTACACCTTTCTCTCGTCTACTCTCAACGACTTGTAAAATCGAAGTGCGTAAATCTCGCGTCTCGATCTAAAACGACGTATCCCGTTGTTTTGAGCCGGAATACAAGTTTTCGCGAAGTTCTGAGAGAAAAAGTTTACACCTTTTTCGCGTCTACTCTTCGACAACTTGTAAAATCGATGTTCGTGAATCTCCCTAGTTTCGATCTAAAACGATGTATCCTGTTGTTTTGAGCCGGAATACAAGTTTTCGCGCAGTTCTGAAAGAAAAAGTTTACAGCTTTCTCTCGTCTACTCTCAACGACTTGTAAAATCGATGTGCGTAAATCTCGCTAGTTTCGATCTAAAACGATGTATCCCGTTGTTTTGAAACGGAATACAAGTTTTCGCGAAGTTCTGAGAGAAAAAGTTTACACCTTTTTCGCGTCTACTCTTCGACAACTTGTAAAATCGATGTTCGTGAATCTCCCTAGTTTCGATCTAAAACGAGGTATCCCGTTGTTTTCAGCCGGAACACAAGTTCTCGCGCTGTTCTGAGAGAAAAAGTTTAAAGCTTTCTCTCGTCTACTCTCGATGATTTGTAAAATCGATGTTCGTGAATCTCGCTAGTTTCGATCTAAAACGATGTATCCCGTTGTTTTGAGCCGGAATACAAGTTTTCGCGCAGTTCTGAGAGAAAAAGTTTACAGCCCTCTCTCGTCTACTCTTCGACGACTTGTAAAATTGAAGTGCGTAAATCTCGCTAGTTTCGATCTAAAACGATGTATCCCGTTGTTTTAAGCCTTAATGCAATTTTTCGCGCAGTTCGGAGAGAAAAAGTTTACAGCTCTCTCTCGCCTACTCTTCGACGACCTCTAAAATCGATGTTCGTGAATTTTGCTAGTTTCAATCTAAAACGATGTATCCCTTTGTTTTGAGCCGGAATACAAGTTTTCGCACAGTTCTGAGCGAAAAAGTTTACACCTTTTTCTCGTCTACTCTTCGGCGACTAGTAAAATCGATGTTCGTGAATCTCGCTAGTTTCGATCTAAAATGATGTATCCCGTTGTTTTGAGCCGGAATACAAGTTTTCGCGCAGTTCTGAGAGAAAAAGTTTACAGCTCTCTCACGTCTACCCTTCGAGGACTTGTAAATCGATGTTAGTGACTCTCGCTAGTTTCTTTTTTTTTTATTTGGTACCTGCATCGCCTTTCAGCATTACAGCAGGGGGGCACTTTCACATTCAAAAAAACAAAAAATCATGCACTTAACGCGTGAAAAAAGGCATCATTAGGTAGAACATTAACAATATGTGGCGGCAAAGCATTCCATTCACGAACTGTTCGCAGAAAAAACGAATAACGGAGTACATCACCTTTAAAAGGAAATTCATGAAGCTTTAAATTGTGGTCCCTTCGCTTCGAGACATAGAAAAGCGGCTTCAAATATTTTGATCCGTCTATGCCAGTCTTGGAATAGAAAATGTTATGCAAAAATTTTAATCTCAGGTTTCTTCTTCGAGTTTTAAGTTCTGGCCACTGAAGATTCCTTTTGCTTTCCGAGACACTGAGTGTCCTGGAATAGTTTCCAAGTACAAAGCGGACTGCCCTATTTTGAATTTTTTCCAATTTGTCAATAAGTTCTTGTGTGTGCGGGTCCCAGCACACTGATGTATATTCGAGTACTGTGCGGACGCGAGTAAAATATAGCTGTTCTTTGAGATGCTGTGGAAGGTGGCTGAAATTTCTTCTTAACAAACCTAATATTCCAGCAGCTTTCTTTACGACGTAATTAACATGCTTTGACCACCTCAGGTCGGCAGTAAGATAAACGCCTAAGTATTTAAAATTCTGTTCTTTTTTCAAGGCCGCATGGTTTATAGTGTAGATATAAGCAGGGTAGGAACGCTTCCTCGAAGAGGTGACGTGTACACACTTTTTAGTATTCAATGTCATGTCCCAATCATTACACCACATGGCTATCTTATCTAAGTCGTTTTGCAGGCTTTGCACATCAAGTGAACTATCTATAATTCTATAAATCACGCAGTCGTCTGCGAACATTCTGAACGAAGAAGTAACATCAGCATTAATATCATTTATATACAACAAAAAAAGAAGTGGCCCCAGAACACAGCCCTGGGGGACGCCTTAATTGACAGAACCATAGTTTGAGGAGCGACCACCAACAACTACACACTGCTGCCGTAGGGGTAGGTATTCAGAGGTCCATACAATGACTCTTTCATTCAAATTGTAGCTGCGTAATTTAGAAACAAGGAGATCATGCGCAACAATATCATATGCCTTCTGGAAGTCCAAAAAAATGCAATCAATAACTTTCTGTTGATCAATAGCAACTGCGATATCATAAGTAAACTCAACCAACTGTGTAGAGCAAGACAAACCTTGGCGAAATCCGTGCTGAGCAGGGTTAGGCAAATTGTGTTTAACGAGGTGCGACATGATAGAACTGTAAATTACATGCTCCATTGTCTTGCAAGCTATACTTGTTAGAGACACTGGCCTATAGTTTTCTACCAAATTTCTCGGTCCACTTTTATGGATAGGCACAACGCGAGCCAATTTCCAGTCTTTCGGCAGAGTGCCTTCTTGCAAACTCTTTTCAAATAATCGTGTAAAATACAATGACAATGTATCAGCGCAATTTTTGATAACTGCTGCTGGTAAATCATCTGGGCCGCTCTCAACCAACGGGTTCACATTGCGCAATAATTTGCGAATTCCTGCTGTACTAAAGATAACTTCTGGCATCAGATCAGCACTTGCTGGAATCTGTAAAGCTCGCGAGTGGGATGAAGTAAATACCGACAAGAAATATTTACTAAAGGTGTCAGCCTTACATGCGTCGTCTTCAATGAGCGTATCACCACTTTTAATCGTTGGTACCGAGCAGTCATCTTTGCCGCGACTAAGAACATGTTTCCAGAATTGCTTCGAATCCTGTGCCAGCCTGTCTCCAAGTGAAGAAAAGTAAGAAAGTTTCGCTGTTCCTGCTAGCGATTTAAACTCAAATTTCAACCTTTTTAGTTCAGCTAGATTCCCAGGGCAACGCCTTTTTCTAAGTTTCAGATAAACTCGCTTTATTCTTTTCGTGAGAGCGCGTAACTGGCTGTTGAACCATGGTTTGTTTTTAGCTCTTCTAGGAGATATAGTTTGCGTGGGGATGAACATGTCTTGTAGCTGTAAGAGTTTTTCTTTTAGAATGGTCCATAACTGCTCAGTACTAAGTTCATCAGCCAAAGTATCGAAAACCAAAAAATATGATTCTAACTCTGTGTTAATGCTCTCATAATTTCTCTTACTAAATACATAGACCTTTCGCGCGAGTTTCTTTGCGACTGACACATTTCCAATTGAAATGTCGGCTATCACTATATTGTGATCACTTATTCCCGGCAGTACTCTAACATCTGTTATAACGGTCGGGGTATTGCACCGCAATAGATCAAGAATATTCCCAGAGCCATCATTGCGAGACGCATCATGAATGTACTGATGGAACCTGAATGAATCAATTAAATCGAAAAATGTCGAGTACAAGGAACCTTGAGCACTGTCTCTCGGGGAACTGGCTGACCAATCTATGCCAGGGAGGTTGAAGTCCCCGCCCAACAAGATAGGATCACCGTCAACAGTGTCGAGAATACTTGATAGGTGCTCAAATTCTGCTCGCGATGAACCAGGTGGGCGGTAGAATACCCCGATTTTCAGGCTTTTTCCATTCGATAATCTTAATTTACAAAACAAAGACTCCGTAACAGTAGAAGAGTCTAACATTACACATGGTATTCCCGAAGCAACGAGAATGAACACACCCCCGCCTCTTGTGCAACGGTCGCGACGAAAACACTGATATCCGGAAGGGAAACCTCAGAATTCAAGACAGACGAATCGAGCCATGACTCAGTACCAAGAACAATTGATGGATTTGTAGATTGAACGAGAAGACAGAATTCATCAATTTTATTTTTAATGCTCTGGCAGTTTATGAGCAGCAAACTCAGCGGCCTTGTTTTCAGGGACGAGCCCAGTGGTCACAGCTCGACCACACCCCCTGAATCGCTATCATACTGATAACGTTTTCCGTTTAAGTGCAGCGTATCGAACTTTAGCACTGGTTTCTTTCCTTCCTGTTTGTTTCTTTTTGCGTAGTCCCACAAAATCTTTCTTCGCGCACACCACGTGAAAAATCTTCAGATATGCTGTAAGAAGTGTCCTTCAGCTTATGCGCACTTGAGAGCACCGACTGCCGTACTTTGAAAGAGGCAAATTTTACAATGACAGGCCGATCTTTGCCAGCTTCGAATTTACCTAGCCTGTGAGCGCGTTCAATTGCCAATGAGGGAAGTGAAAGTTCGCAGGCGCATAGACTAAGAACAAGTTCTTCTGACTTGGCAGCGGTTTCGTTTTCAGAGTGATCGAAACCAAAAATGATCAGGTTATTCCGCCTTCCTCTGTTTTCTAAATCTTCAATTTTGGCATTGAGAAACTTCAGCGCTTCATGGTCCTGGCGCTGTTCTACTGAAATAGAATCTATTGCTCTGCTCATGTCATCCATTTTTGTAAGCTGCTTTTCAAGAGAGCATAGACGCTCTTTCAAATCATTCATTTCCGCTGTAATCTGGTTTTGTTTTGCTTCTATTGATGTTAATTTCGACATCATATTTTTTTGGCCTTCGAGTAATTGAGTCAGCTGTTCAGAGGGACCTGGGTTCAATTCAACATCTCCGCAACACATCAGCAATAGGAAAAAATAAAATGCAGGATTACGAAACAGAGATAGTTGCCGTCTAACATGAACATTTCGCGACCGCACATAATTGCGCTGTGATGACACAATCAAAAACAACGTGTGGGGTGGAACCGGCAGCAAAAAAGCTTGGCGGGTAAGAGAACGATGATGAAAACCAACCTGCATTAACAGCAGAACAGTTGAGATGGGCATTGCCATGTCGCCGGTTCCACGCCCCGCTGGTGAAGTGCCGCTTCGCAGCATTTGTAGCCGAAGATCGTTTACGCCCAGTGCACACTGTTGCAAACACAACGTTGAAGAAAGTTCGGCTTTGTCGGTAGCTGGGCACACTTGATTTTCGGGCTTGAAAAAAGGACGGTGATTTTCATCCTTGAGCCGGCACACGTCGTCCATGAAGGTAGGCTCCGAAGACGTTCCTCGAGCAGTCTGGCACGCAGATAAAACCTGCATTAACAGCAGAACAGTTCAGATGGGCATTGCCATGTCGCCGGTTCCACGCCCCGCTGGTGAAGTGCCGCTTCGCAGCATTTGTAGCCGAAGATCGTTTACGCCCAGTGCACACTGTTGCAAACACAACGTTGAAAAAAGTTCGGCTTTGTCGGTAGCTGGGCACACTTGATTTTCGGGCTTGAAAAAAGGACGGTGATTTTCATCCTTGAGCCGGCACACGTCGTCCATGAAGGTAGGCTCCAAAGACTTTCCTCCAGCAGTCTGGCACGCAGATAAATCCTGCATTAACAGCAGAACAGTTGAGATGGGCATTGCCATGTCGCCGGTTCCACGCCCCCATCTAAAACATCTAAAACGATGTATCCCGTTGTTTAGAGCCGGAATACAAGTTTTTGCGCAGTTCTGAGAGAAAATGTTTCCACCTTTTTCGCGTCTACTCTTCGACAACTTGTAAAATCGAAGTGAATAAATCTTGCTAGTTTCGATCTAAAACAATGTATCCCGTTGTTTTGAGCCGGAATACAAGATTTCGCGCAGTTCTGAGAGATAAGTTTACACCTTTCTCTCGTCTACTCTTCGAGGACATGTAAAATCGATGTTCGTGAATCTCGCTAGTTTCGATCTAAAACGATGTATCCCTTTGTTTTGAGCCGGAATACAAGTTTTCGCGCAGTTCTGAGAGAAAAAGTTTACACCTTTCTCTCGTCTACTCTTCGACGACTAGTAAAATCGATAATCGTGAATCTCGCTAGTTTCGATCTGAAGCGATGTACCCCGTTGTTTTGAGCCAGAATACAAGTTTTCGCGCAGTGCTGAGAGAAAAAGTTTACAGCTCTCTCAGGTCCACTCTTCGAGGACTTGTAAAATCGATGTTAATGAATCTCGCTAGCTTGGACCTAAAACGATGTATCCCGTTGTTTTGAGTCTGAATACAAGTTCTCGCGCAGTTCTGAGAGAAAAAGTTTACACCTTTTTCGCGTCTACTCTTCGACAACTTGTAAAATCGAAGTGCGTAAATCTTGCTAGTTTCGATATAAAACGATGTATCCTGTTGTTTTGAGCCGGAATATAAGTTTTCGCGCAGTTCTGAGAGAAAAATTTTACAGCTCTCTCACGTCTTCTCTTCGACGACTTGTAAAATCGATGTTAGTGAATCTCGCTAGTTTCGATCTAAAACGATGTATCCCTTTATTTGAGCCGGAATGCAAGTTTTCGCGCAGTTCTGAGAGAAAAAGTTTACACCTTTTTCGCGTCTACTCTTCGACGACTTGTAAACTCCAAGTGCTTAAATCTTCCTAGTTTCGATCTAAAACGATGTATCCTGTTGCTTTGAGCCGGAATACAAGTTTTCGCGCAGTTCAGAGAAAAATTTTACACCTTTCTCTCGTCTACTCTTCGACGACTAGTAAATTCGATAATCGTGAATCTCGCTTGCTTCGATCTAAAATGATGTATCCCGTTGTTTTGAGCCGGAATACAAGTTTTCGCGCAGTTCTGAAAGAAAAAGTTTTCAGCTCTCCCACGTCTACTCTTCGACGACTTGTAAAATCGATGTTCGTGAATCTCGCTAGCTTGGACCTAAAACGATGTATCCCGTTGTCTTGAGTGAATACAAGTTTTCGCGCAGTTCTGAGAGAAAAAGTTTACAGCTTTCTCTCGTCTACTCTCGACGACTTGTAAAATTGAAGTGCGTAACTCTCGCTAGTTTCGATCTAAAACGATGTTTTGAGCCGGAATACAAGTTTTCGCGTAGTTCTGAGAGAACAAGTTTACACCATTCTCTCGTCTACTATTCGACGACTAGTAAAATCGATGTTCGTGATTCTCGCTAGGTTCGATTAAAACGATGTATCCTGTTGTTTTGAGCCGGAATACATGTTTTCGCGCAGTTCTGAGAGAAAAAGTTTACAGCTCTCTCTCGTCTACTCTTCGACAACTTGTAAAATCGAAGTGCGTAAATCTTACTAATTTCGATATAAAGCGATGTATCCTGTTGTTTTGAGCCGGAATACAAGTTTTCGCGCAGTTCTGAGAGAAAAAGTTTATACCTTTTTTGCGTCTACTCTTCGACAACTTGTAAAATCGAAGTGCGTAAATCTTGCTAGTTTTGATTTAAACGATGTATCCCGTTGTTTTGAGCCGGAATACAAGTTTTTGCGCAGTTCTGAGAGAAAAAGTTTACAGCTCTCTCTCGTATACTCTTCGACGACTAGTAAAATCGATAATCGTGAATCTCGCTAGTTTCGATCTGAAGCGATGTATTCCGTTGTTTTGAGCCGGAATACAAGTTTTCGCGCAGTTCTGAGAGAAAAAGTTTACAGCTCTCTCACGTCTACTCTTCGACGACTTGTAAAATCGATGTTCGTGAATCTCGCTAGCTTGGACCTAAAACGATGTATCCCGTTGTTTTGAGTCTGAATACAAGTTTTCGCGCAGTTCTGAGAGAAAAAGTTTACAACTTTCTCTCGTCTACTCTCGACGACTTGTAAAATTGAAGTGCGTAAATCTCGCTAGTTTCGATCTCAATCGATGTATCCCGTTGTTTTGAGCCCTAATACAAGTTTTCGCGCAGTTCTGAGTGAAAATGTTTGCACCTTTTTCGCGTCTACTCTTCGACAACTTGTAAAATCGAGGTGCATAAATGTTGCTAGTTTCGATCTAAAACGATGTGTCCCGTTTTTTTAGCCTTAATACAAGTTTTCGCGCAGTTCTGAAAGAAAAAGTTTACAGCTTTCTCTCGTCTACTCTCAACGACTTGTAAAATCGATGTGCGTAAATCTCGCTAGTTTCGATCTAAAACGATGTATCCCGTTGTTTTGAAACGGAATACAAGTTTTCGCGAAGTTCTGAGAGAAAAAGTTTACACCTTTTTCGCGTCTACTCTTCGACGACTTGTAAAATCGAAGTGCGTAAATCTCGCTAGTTTCGATCTAAAACGATGTATCCTGTTGTTTTGAGCCGGAATACAAGTTTTCGCGCAGTTCTGAGAGAAAAAGTTTACACCTTTCTCGCGTCTACTCTTCGACGACTTGTAAAATCGATGTTATGTGAATCTCGCTAGTTTCGATCTAAAACGATGTATCCCTTTGATTTGAGCCGGAATAGCAAGTTTTCGCGCAGTTCTGAGAGAAAAAGTTTACACCTTTTTCGCGTCTACTCTTCGACGACTTGTAAACTCCAAGTGCTTAAATCTTCCTAGTTTCGATCTAAAAGATCACAGTGTAGCTCTACAATTTCGCTTTGAGGAATTACAGTTCTCCGCACGTTCGAGGAGAAAAATTTTGAACCTTTTCGTGCGTCTGAGTACTCCTTCACTCTAGTTAAAATCGATAGATCGTGAATCTCGCTAGCTTCGATCTAAAATGATGTATCCCGTTGTTTTGAGCCGGAATACAAGTTTTCGCGCAGTTCTGAGAAGAAAAAGTTTCAGCTCTCTCACGTCTACTCTTCGACGACTTGTAAAATCGATGTTCGTGAATCTCGCTAGCTTGACTCTAAAACGATGTATCCCGTTGTCTTTGAGTCCGAATACAAGTTTCTGCGCAGTTCTGAGAGAAAAAGTTTGACAGCCTTTCTCTCGTCTACTCTCGACGACTTGTAAAATCGAAGTGCGTAATCTCGCTAGTTTCGATCTAAAACGATGTTTGTTGTAGCCGGAATACAAGTTTTCGCGTCAGTTCTGAGAGAAAAAGTTTACAACTTCTCTCGTCTACTCTTCGACGACTAGTAAAATCGATGTTCGTGATTCTCGCTAGTTCGATTAAAACGATGTATCCTGTTCGTTTTGAGCCGAATCATGAATTTTAGCAAGTTTAAGAAAAGTTCAGCGCTATCTGATTTCACACTGAAAACGATTTCGGAATCTACAAGTTTATTAAAAAAGCAGCCCGTCTGCTTTGGCCGGATACAAGTCTCGCGCATTCTGCTTCGAACGTAAAGCTTGCCCGTCAACTAGATCGTTTAAAATGATGCGTAAATCTTCCTAGTTTCGATCTAAAACGATGTATCCTGTTGTTTTGAGCCGGAATACAAGTTTTCGCGCAGTTCTGAGAGAAAAAGTTTACACCTTTTTCGCGTCTACTCTTCGACGACTTGTAAAATCGAAGTGCGTAAATCTTGCTAGTTTTGATTTAAACGATGTATCCCGTTGTTTTGCGCCGGAATACAAGTTTTCGCGCAGTTCTGAGAGAAAAAGTTTACAGCTCTCTCTCGTCTACTCTTCGACGACTTGTAAAATCGATGTTCCTGAATCTCGCTAGTTTCGATCTAAAACGATGTATCCCGTTGTTTTGAGCCGGAATACAAGTTTTCGCGCAGTTCTGAGAGAAAAAGTTTACAGCTCTCTCACGTCTACTCTTCGACGACTTGTAAAATCGATGTTCGTGAATCTCGCTAGCTTGGACCTAAAACGATGTATCCCGTTGTTTTGAGTCTGAATACAAGTTTTCGCGCAGTTCTGAGAGAAAAAGTTTACAACTTTCTCTCGTCTACTCTTCGACGACTAGTAAAATCGATAATCGTGAATATCGCTTGTTTCGATCTGAAGCGATGTATCCCGTTGTTTTGAGCCGGAATACAAGTTTTCGCGCAGTTCTGAGAGAAAAAGTTTACAGCTCTCTCACGTCTACCCTTCGAGGACTTGTAAAATCGATGTTAGTGAATCTCGCTAGTTTCGATCTAAAACGATGTATCCCGTTGTTTTGAGCCGGAATACAAGTTTTCGCGCAGTCCTGAAAGAAAAAGTCTACAGCTTTCTCTCGTCTACTCTCAACGAGCTGTAAAATCGAAGTGCGTAAATCTCGCTAGTTTAGATCTAAAACAATGTATCCCGTTGTTTTGAGCCGGAATACAAGTTCTCGCGCAGTTCTGAGAGAAAAAGTTTACACCTTTCTCTCGTCTACTCTTCGAGGACATGTAAAATCGATGTTCGTTAATCTCGCTAGTTTCAATCTAAAACGATGTGTCCCATTGTTTTGAGCCGAAATACAAGTTTTCGCGCAGTTCTGAGAGAAAAAGTTTACAGCCCTCTCTCGTCTACTCTTCGACGACTAGTAAAATCGATGTTCGTGCATCTCGCTAGTTTTGATCTAAAACGATGTATCCCGTTGTTTTGAGCCGGAATACAAGTTTTTGCGCAGTTCTGAGACAAAAAGTTTACACCTTTACACCTTTTCGCGTCTACTCTTCGACAACTTGTAAAATCGAAGTGCGTAAATCTTCTTAGTTTCGATCTAAAACGATGTATCCTGTTGCTTTGAGCCGGAATACAAGTTTTCGCGCAATTCTGAGAGAAAAAGTTTACACCTTTCTCTCGTCTACTCTTCGACGACTAGTAAAATCGATAATCGTGAATCTCGCTTGTTTCCATCTGAAGTGATGTATCCCGTTGTGTTGAGCCAAAATACAAGTTATCACGCAGTGCTGAGAGAAAAAGTTTACAGCTCTCTTAGGTCCACTCTTCGAGGACTTGTAAAATCGATGTTCGTGAATCTCGCTTGTTTCGATCTAAAATGATGTATCCCGTTGTTTTGAGCCGGAATACAAGTATTCGCGCAGTTCTGAGAGAAAAAGTTTTCAGCTCTCTCAGGTCTACTCTTCGACGACTTGTAAAATCGATGTTCGTGAATCTCGCTAGCTTGGACCTAAAACGGTGTATCCCGTTGTTTTGAGTCTGAATACAAGTTTTCGCGCAGTTCTGAGAGAAAATTTTTGCACCTTTTTCGCGTCTACTCTTCGACAACTTGTAAAATCGAAGTGCATAAATCTTGCTAGTTTCGATCTAAAACGATGTATCCTGTTGTTTTGAGCCTTAATACAAGTTTTCGCGCAGTTCTGAGAGAAAACGTTTACAGCTCTCTCTCGTCTACTCTTCGACGACTAGTAAAATCGATAATCGTGAATCCCGCTAGTTTCGATCTGAAGCGATGTATCCCGTTGTTTTGAGCCGGAATACAAGTTTTTGCGCAGTTCTGAGAGAAAATTTTTGCACCTTTTTCGCGTCTACTCTTCGACAACTTGTAAAATCGAAGTGCATAAATCTTGCTAGTTTCGGTCTAAAACGATGTATCCTGTTGTTTTGAGCCTTAATACAAGTTTTCGCGCAGTGCTGAGAGAAAACGTTTACAGCTCTCTCAGGTCTACTCTTCGAGGACTTGTAAAATCGACGTTCGTGAATCTCGCTAGCTTCGATCTAAAACGATGTATCCCGTTGTTTTCAGCCGGAATACAAGTTCTCGCGCAGCTCTGAGAGAAAAAGTTTAAAGCTTTCTCTCGTCTACTCTCGACGACTAGTAAAATCGATGTTCGTTAATCTCGCTAGTTTCAATCTAAAACGATGTGTCCCATTGTTTTGAGCCGGAATAAAAGTTTTCGCGCAGTTCTGAGAGAAAAAGTTTACAGCCCTCTCTCGTCTACTCTTCGACGACTAGTAAAATCGATGTTCGTGAATCTCGCTAGTTTCGATCTAAAACGATGTATCCCGTTGTTTTGAGCCGGAATACAAGTTTTTGCGCAGTTCTGAGACAAAAAGTTTACACCTTTACACCTTTTTCGCGTCTACTCTTCGACGACCTGTAAAATCGAAGTGCGTAAATCTTCCTAGTTTCGATCTAACACGATCTATCCTGTTGCTTTGAGCCGGAATACAAGCTTTCGCGCAATTCTGAGAGAAAACGTTTACACCTTTCTCTCGTCTACTCTTCGACGACTAGTAAAATCGATAATCGTGAATCTCGCTTGTTTCGATCTGAAGTGATGTATCCCGTTGTTTTGAGCCGGAATACAAGTTTTCGCGCAGTGCTGAGAGAAAAAGTTTACAGCTCTCTCAGGTCCACTCTTCGAGGACTTGTAAAATCGATGTTCGTGAATCTCGCTAGTTTCGATCTAAAATGATGTATCCCGTTGTTTTGAGCCGGAATACAAGTTTTCGCGCAGTTCTGAGAGAAAAAGTTTTCAGCTCTCTCACGTCTACTCTTCGACGACTTGTAAAATCGATGTTCGTGAATCTCGCTAGCTTGGACCTAAAACGATGTATCCCGTTGTTTTGAGTCTGAATACAAGTTTTCACGCAGTTCTGAGAGAAAATGTTTACAACTTTCTCTCGTCTACTCTCGACGACTTGTAAAATCGAAGTGCGTAATTCTCGCTAGTTTCGATCTAAAACGATGTATCCCGTTGTTTTGAGCCGGAATACAAGTTTTCGCGCAGTTCTGAGAGAAAAATTTTACACCTTTTTCGCGTCTACTCTTCGACGACTTGTAAAATCTAGTGCGTAAATCTTGCTAGTTTCGATATAAAACGATGTATCCCGTTGTTTTGAGCCGGAATACAAGTTTTCGCGCAGTTCTCAGAGAAAACGTTTACACCATTCTCTCGTCTACTATTCGACGACTAGTAAAATCGATGTTCGTGATTCTCGATAGTTTCGATCTAAAACGATGTATCCTGTTGTTTTGAGCCGGAATACATGTTTTCGCGCAGTTCTGAGAGAAAAAGTTTGCAGCTCTCTCTCGTCTACTCTTCGACAACTTGTAAAATCGAAGTGCGTAAATCTTGCTAGTTTGGATCTAAAACGATGTATCCCATTGTTTTGAGCCGGAATACAAGTTTTCGCGCAGTTCTGAGAGAAAAAGTTTACAGCTCTCTCTCGTCTACTCTTCGACGACTAGTAAAATTGATGTTCGTGATTCTCGCTAGTTTCGATCTAAAACGATGTATCCTGTCGTTTTGAGCCGGAATACATGTTTTCGCGCAGTTCTGAGAGAAAAAGTTTACAGCTCTCTCTCGTCTACTCTTCGGCGACTTGTAAAATCGAGGTTCGTGAATCTCGCTAGTTTCGATCAAAAACGATGCATCCCGTTGTTTTGAGCCGGAATACAAGTTTTCGCGCAGTTCTGAGAGAAAAAGTTTACAGCTCTCTCTCGTCTACTCTTCGACGACTTGTAAAATCGATGTTCGTGAATCTCGCTAGTTTCGATCTAAAACGATGTATCCCGTTGTTTTGAGCCGGAATACAAGTTTTCGCGACAGTTCTGAGAGAAAAAGTTTACACCTTTCTCTCGTCTACTCTTCGACGACTAGTAAAATCGATGTTCGTGAATCTCGCTAGTTTCGATCTAAAACGATGTATCCCGTTGTTTTGAGCCGGAATACAAGTTTTCGCGCAGTTCTGAGAGAAAAAGTTTACACCTTTCTCGCGTCTACTCTTCGACGACTGTAAAATCGATGTTCGTGAATCTCGCTAGTTTCGATCTAAATCGATGTATCCCGTTGTTTTGAGCCTTAATACAAGTTTTCGCGCAGTTCTGAGAGAAAATGTTTGCACCTTTTTCGCGTCTACTCTTCGACAACTTGTAAAATCGAAGTGCATAAATCTTGCTAGTTTCGATCTAAAACGATGTATCCCGTTGTTTTGAGCCTTAATACAAGTTTTCGCGCAGTTCTGAGAGAAAAAGTTTACAGCTCTCTCTCGTCTACTCTTCGACGACTTGTAAAATCGATGTTCGTGAATCTCGCTAGTTTCGATCTAAAACGATGTATCCCGTTGTTTTGAGCCGGAATACAAGTTTTCGCGCAGTTCTGAGAGAAAAAGTTTACAGCTCTCTCTCGTCTACTCTTCGACGACTTGTAAAATCGATAGTGCGTAATCTCGCTAGTTTCGATCTAAAACGATGTATCCCGTTGTTTTGAGCCGGAATACAAGTTTTCGCGCAGTTCTGAGAGAAAAAGTTTACAGCTCTCTCTCGTCTACTCTTCGAGGACTATGTAAAATCGATGTTCGTGAATCTCGCTAGTTTCGATCTAAAACGATGTATCCCGTTGTTTTGAGCCGGAATACAAGTTTTCGCGCAGTTCTGAGAGAAAAAGTTTACAGCTCTCTCACGTCTACTCTTCGACGACTTGTAAAATCGATGTTCGTGAATCGCGCTAGCTTGGACCTAAAACGATGTATCCCGTTGTTTTGAGTCTGAATACAAGTTTTCGCGCAGTTCTGAGAGAAAAAGTTTACAGCTTTCTCTCGTCTACTCTCGACGACTTGTAAAATTGAAGTGCGTAAATCTCGCTAGTTTCGATCTAAATCGATGTATCCCGTTGTTTTAAGCCTTAATACAAGTTTTCGCGCAGTTCTGAGTGAAAATGTTTGCACCTTTTTCGCGTCTACTCTTCGACAACTTGTAAAATCGAAGTGCATAAATGTTGCTAGTTTCGATCTAAAACGATGTATTCCGTTGTTTTGAGCCTTAATACAAGTTTTCGCGCAGTTCTGAAAGAAAAAGTTTACAGCTTTCTCTCGTCTACTCTCAACGACTAGTAAAATCGATGTGCGTAAATCTCGCTAGTTTCGATCTAAAACGATGTATCCCGTTGTTTTGAAACGGAATACAAGTTTTCGCGAAGTTCTGAGAGAAAAAGTTTACACCTTTTTCGCGTCTACTCTTCGACGACTTGTAAAATCGAAGTGCGTACATCTCGCTAGTTTCGATCTAAAACAATGTATCTCGTTGTTTTGAGCCGGAATACAAGATTTCACGCAGTTCTGAGAGATAAGTTTACAACTTTCTCTCGTCTACTCTTCGAGGACATGTAAAATCGATGTTTGTGAATCTCGCTAGTTTCGATCTAAAACGATGTATCCCTTTGTTTTGAGCCGGAATACAAGTTTTCGCGCAGTTCTGAGAGAAAAAGTTTACACCTTTTTCGCGTCTACTCTTCGACAACTTGTAAAATCGAAGTGCTTAAATCTTCCTAGTTTCGATCTAAAACGATGTATCCTGTTGCTTTGAGCCGAAATACAAGTTTTCGCGTAGTTCTGAGAGAAAACGTTTACAGCTCTCTCACGTCTACTCTTCGAGGACTTGTAAAATCGATGTTCGTGAATCTCGCTAGTTTTCGCGCAGTTCTGAGAGAAAAAGTTTACAGCTCTCTCACGTCTACCCTTCGAGGACTTGTAAAATCGATGTTCGTGAATCTCGCTAGTTTCGATCTAAAATGATGTATCCCGTTGTTTTGAGCCGGAATACAAGTTTTCGCGCAGTTCTGAGAGAAAAAGTTTACAGCTCTCTCACGTCTACTCTTCGACGACTAGTAAAATCGATGTTCGTGATTCTCGCTAGTTTCGATCTAAAACGATGTATCCCGTCGTTTTGAGCCGGAATACATGTTTTCGCGCAGTTCTGAGAGAAAAAGTTTACAGCTCTCTCTCGTCTACTCTTCGGCGACTTGTAAAATCGATGTTCGTGAATCTCGCTAGTTTCGATCAAAAACGATGCATCCCGTCGTTTTGAGCCGGAATACAAGTTTTCGCGCAGTTCCGAGGGAAAAATTTTACAGCTCTCTCTCGCCTACTCTTCGACGACTTCTAAAATCGATGTTCGTGAATTTTGCTAGTTCCGATCTAAAACGATGTATCCCGTTGTTTTGAGCCGGAATACAAGTTTTCGCGCAGTTCTGAGAGAAAAAGTTTACACCTTTCTCTCGTCTACTCTTCGGCGACTAGTAAAATCGATGTTCGTGAATCTCGCTAGTTTCGATCTAAAACGATGTATCCCGTTGTTTTGAGCCGGAATACAAGTTTTCGCGCAGTTCTGAGAGAAAAAGTTTACAGCTCTCTCACGTCTACCCTTCGACGACTTGTAAAATCGATGTTCGTGACTCTCGCTAGTTTCGATCTAAAACGATGTATCCCGTTGTTTTGAGCCGGAATACAAGTTTTCGCGCAGTTCTGAGAGAAAATGTTTGCACCTTTTTCGCGTCTACTCTTCGACAACTTGTAAAATCGAAGTGCATAAATCTTGCTAGTTTCGATCTAAAACGATGTATCCTGTTGTTTTGAGCCTTAATACAAGTTTTCGCGCAGTTCTGAGAGAAAACGTTTACAGCTCTCTCTCGTCTACTCTTCGACGACTTGTAAAATCGATGTTCGTGAATCTCGCTAGTTTCGATCTAAAACGATGTATCCCGTTGTTTTGAGCCGGAATACAAGTTTTCGCGCAGTTCTGAGAGAAAAAGTTTACAGCTTTCTCTCGTCTACTCTTCGACGACTGTAAAATCGAAGTGTGTAAATCTCGCTAGTTTCGATCTAAAACGATGTATCCCGTTGTTTTGAGCCGGAATACAAGTTTTCGCGCAGTTCTGAGAGATAAGTTTACACCTTTCTCTCGTCTACTCTTCGAGGACTTGTAAAATCGATGTTCGTGAATCTCGCTAGTTTCGATCTAAAACGATGTATCCCGTTGTTTTGAGCCGGAATACAAGTTTTCGCGCAGTTCTGAGAGAAAAAGTTTACAGCTTTCTCTCGTCTACTCTTCGACGACTTGTAAAATCGATGTTCGTGAATCTCGCTAGTTTCGATCTAAAACGATGTATCCCGTTGTTTTGAGCCGGAATACAAGTTTTCGCGCAGTTCTGAGAGAAAAAGTTTACAGCTTTCTCTCGTCTACTCTTCGACGACTTGTAAAATCGATGTTCGTGAATCTCGCTAGTTTCGATCTAAACGATGTATCCCGTTGTTTTGAGCCGGAATACAAGTTTTCGCGCAGTTCTGAGAGAAAAAGTTTACACCTTTCTCTCGTCTACTCTTCGAGCGACTTGTAAAATCGATGTTCGTGAATCTCGCTAGTTTCGATCTAAAACGATGTATCCCGTTGTTTTGAGCCGGAATACAAGTTTTCGCGCAGTTCTGAGAGAAAAAGTTTACAGCTCTCTCACGTCTACTCTTCGACGACTTGTAAAATCGATGTTCGTGAATCTCGCTAGTTTCGATCTAAAACGATGTATCCCGTTGTTTTGAGCCGGAATACAAGTTTTCGCGCAGTTCTGAGAGAAAATTTTTGCACCTTTTTCGCGTCTACTCTTCGACAACTTGTAAAATCGAAGTGCATAAATCTTGCTAGTTTCGATCTAAAACGATGTATCCTGTTGTTTTGAGCCTTAATACAAGTTTTCGCGCAGTTCTGAGAGAAAACGTTTACAGCTCTCTCTCGTCTACTCTTCGACGACTTGTAAAATCGATGTTCGTGAATCTCGCTAGTTTCGATCTAAAACGATGTATCCCGTTGTTTTGAGCCGGAATACAAGTTTTCGCGCAGTTCTGAAAGAAAAAGTCTACAGCTTTCTCTCGTCTACTCTCAACGAGCTGTAAAATCGAAGTGTGTAAATATCGCTAGTTTAGATCTAAAACAAAGTATCCCGTTGTTTTGAGCCGGAATACAAGATTTCGCGCAGTTCTGAGAGATAAGTTTACACCTTTCTCTCGTCTACTCTTCGACGACTAGTAAAATCGATAATCGTGAATCCCGCTAGTTTCGATCTGAAGCGATGTATCCCGTTGTTTTGAGCCGGAATACAAGTTTTTGCGCAGTTCTGAGAGAAAATTTTTGCACCTTTTTCGCGTCTACTCTTCGACAACTTGTAAAATCGAAGTGCATAAATCTTGCTAGTTTCGATCTAAAACGATGTATCCCGTTGTTTTGAGCCTTAATACAAGTTTTCGCGCAGTTCTGAGAGAAAACGTTTACAGCTCTCTCTCGTCTACTCTTCGACGACTTGTAAAATCGATGTTCGTGAATCTCGCTAGTTTCGATCTAAAACGATGTATCCCGTTGTTTTCAGCCGGAATACAAGTTCTCGCGCAGCTCTGAGAGAAAAAGTTTAAAGCTTTCTCTCGTCTACTCTCGACGACTAGTAAAATCGATGTTCGTTAATCTCGCTAGTTTCAATCTAAAACGATGTGTCCCATTGTTTTGAGCCGGAAAACAAGTTTTCGCGCAGTTCTGAGAGAAAAAGTTTACAGCCCTCTCTCGTCTACTCTTCGACGACTAGTAAAATCGATGTTCGTGAATCTCGCTAGTTTCGATCTAAAACGATGTATCCCGTTGTTTTGAGCCGGAATACAAGTTTTCGCGCAGTTCTGAGAGAAAAAGTTTACAGCTCTCTCTCGTCTACTCTTCGGCGACTTGTAAAATCGAGGTTCGTGAATCTCGCTAGTTTCGATCAAAAACGATGCATCCCGTTGTTTTGAGCCGGAATACAAGTTTTCGCGCAGTTCCGAGAGAAAAATTTTACAGCTCTCTCTCGCCTACTCTTCGACGACTTCTAAAATCGATGTTCGTGAATTTTGCTAGTTTCGATCTAAAACGATGTATCCCTTTGTTTTGAGCCGGAATACAAGTTTTCGCACAGTTCTGAGAGAAAAAGTTTACACCTTTCTCTCGTCTACTCTTCGGCGACTAGTAAAATCGATGTTCGTGAATCTCGCTAGTTTCGATCTAAAAGGATGTATCCCGTTGTTTTGAGCCGGAATACAAGTTTTCGCGCAGTTCTGAGAGAAAAAGTTTAAAGCTCTCTCACGTCTACCCTTCGAGGACTGTAAATCGATGTTAGTGACTCTCGCTAGTTTCGATCTAAATCGATGTATCCCGTTGTTTTAAGCCTTAATACATGTTTTCGCGCAGTTCTGAGTGAAAATGTTTGCACCTTTTTCGCGTCTACTCTTCGACAACTTGTAAAATCGAAGTGCATAAATGTTGCTAGTTTCGATCTAAAACGATGTATTCCGTTGTTTTGAGCCTTAATACAAGTTTTCGCGCAGTTCTGAAAGGAAAAGTTTACAGCTTTCTCTCGTCTACTCTCAACGACTAGTAAAATCGATGTGCGTAAATCTCGCTAGTTTCGATCTAAAACGATGTATCCCGTTGTTTTGAAACGGAATACAAGTTTTCGCGAAGTTCTGAGAGAAAAAGTTTACACCTTTTTCGCGTCTACTCTTCGACGACTTGTAAAATCGAAGTGCGTACATCTCGCTAGTTTCGATCTAAAACAATGTATCTCGTTGTTTTGAGCCGGAATACAAGATTTCACGCAGTTCTGAGAGATAAGTTTACAACTTTCTCTCGTCTACTCTTCGAGGACATGTAAAATCGATGTTTGTGAATCTCGCTAGTTTCGATCTAAAACGATGTATCCCTTTGTTTTGAGCCGGAATACAAGTTTTCGCGCAGTTCTGAGAGAAAAAGTTTACACCTTTCTCTCGTCTACTCTTCGACGACTAGTAAAATCGATAATCGTGAATCTCGCTAGTTTCGATCTGAAGCGATGTATCCCGTTGTTTTGAGCCGGAATACAAGTTTTCGCGCAGTGCTGAGAGAAAAAGTTTACAGCATTCTCTCAGGTCTACTCTTCGACGACTTGTAAAATCGATCGTTCGTGATTCTCGCTAGCTTCGATCTAAAACGATGTATCCTGTTGTTTTGAGCCGGAATACATGTTTTCGCGCAGTTCTGAGAGAAAAAGTTTGCAGCTCTCTCTCGTCTACTCTTCGACAACTTGTAAAATCGAAGTGCGTAAATCTTGCTAGCTTGGATCTAAAACGATGTATCCCATTGTTTTGAGCCGGAATACAAGTTTTCGCGCAGTTCTGAGAGAAAAAGTTTACAGCTCTCTCTCGTCTACTCTTCGACGACTAGTAAAATCGATGTTCGTGAATCGCTCTAGTTTCGATCTAAAACGATGTATCCCGTTCTTTTGAGCCGGAATACAAGTTTTTGCGCAGTTCTGAGACAAAAAGTTTACACCTTTTTCGCGTCTACTCTTCGACAACTTGTAAAATCGAAGTGCGTAAATCTTACTAATTTCGATATAAAACGATGTATCCTGTTGTTTTGAGCCGGAATACAAGTTTTCGCGCAGTTCTGACAGAAAACGTTTACACCTTTTTCGCGTCTACTCTTCGACAACTTGTAAAATCGAAGTGCATAAATCTTGCTAGTTTCGATCTAAAACTATGTATCCCGTTGTTTTGAGCCTTAACACAAGTTTTCGCGCAGTTCTGAGAGAAAAATTTTACAGCTCTCTCTCGTTTACTCTTCGACGACTTGTAAAATCGATGTTCGTGAATCTCGCTAGCTTGGACCTAAAACGATGTATCCCGTTGTTTTGAGTCTGAATACAAGTTTTCGCGCAGTTCTGAGAGAAAAAGTTTACAGCTCTCTCTCGTCTACTCTTCGACGACTAGTAAAATCGATAATCGTGAATCTCGCTAGTTTCGATCTGAAGCGATGTATCCCGTTGTTTTGAGCCGGAAAACAAGTTTTCGCGCAGTGCTGAGAGAAAAGTTTACAGCTCTCTCAGGTCTACTCTTCGAGGACTTGTAAAATCGATGTTCGTGAATCTCGCTAGTTTCGATCTAAAATGATGTATCCCGTTGTTTTGAGCCGGAAAACAAGTTTTCGCGCAGTTCTGAGAGAAAAAGTTTACAGCTCTCTCACGTCTACTCTTCGACGACTTGTAAAATCGATGTTCGTGAATCGCGCTAGCTTGGACCTAAAACGATGTATCCCGTTGTTTTGAGTCTGAATACAAGTTTTCGCGCAGTTCTGAGAGAAAAAGTTTACAGCTTTCTCTCGTCTACTTTCGACGACTTGTAAAATTGAAGTGCGTAAATCTCGCTAGTTTCGATCTAAATCGATGTATCCCGTTGTTTTAAGCCTTAATACAAGTTTTCGCGCAGTTCTGAGTGAAAATGTTTGCACCTTTTTCGCGTCTACTCTTCGACAACTTGTAAAATCGAAGTGCATAAATGTTGCTAGTTTCGATCTAAAACGATGTATTCCGTTGTTTTGAGCCTTAATACAAGTTTTCGCGCAGTTCTGAAAGAAAAAGTTTACAGCTTTCTCTCGTCTACTCTCAACGACTAGTAAAATCGATGTGCGTAAATCTCGCTAGTTTCGATCTAAAACGATGTATCCCGTTGTTTTGAAACGGAATACAAGTTTTCGCGAAGTTCTGAGAGAAAAAGTTTACACCTTTTTCGCGTCTACTCTTCGACGACTTGTAAAATCGAAGTGCGTACATCTCGCTAGTTTCGATCTAAAACAATGTATCTCGTTGTTTTGAGCCGGAATACAAGATTTCACGCAGTTCTGAGAGATAAGTTTACAACTTTCTCTCGTCTACTCTTCGAGGACATGTAAAATCGATGTTTGTGAATCTCGCTAGTTTCGATCTAAAACGATGTATCCCTTTGTTTTGAGCCGGAATACAAGTTTTCGCGCAGTTCTGAGAGAAAAAGTTTACACCTTTTTCGCGTCTACTCTTCGACAACTTGTAAAATCGAAGTGCTTAAATCTTCCTAGTTTCGATCTAAAACGATGTATCCTGTTGCTTTGAGCCGAAATACAAGTTTTCGCGTAGTTCTGAGAGAAAACGTTTACAGCTCTCTCACGTCTACTCTTCGAGGACTTGTAAAATCGATGTTCGTGAATCTCGCTAGTTTTCGCGCAGTTCTGAGAGAAAAAGTTTACAGCTCTCTCACGTCTACTCTTCGAGGACTTGTAAAATCGATGTTCGTGAATCTCGCTAGTTTCGATCTAAAACGATGTATCCCGTTGTTTTGAGCCGGAATACAAGTTTTCGCGCAGTTCTGAGAGAAAAAGTTTACAGCTCTCTCACGTATACTCTTCGACGACTAGTAAAATCGATGTTCGTGATTCTCGCTAGTTTCGATCTAAAACGGTGTATCCTGTCGTTTTGAGCCGGAATACATGTTTTCGCGCAGTTCTGAGAGAAAAAGTTTACAGCTCTCTCTCGTCTACTCTTCGGCGACTTGTAAAATCGATGTTCGTGAATCTCGCTAGTTTCGATCAAAAACGATGCATCCCGTCGTTTTGAGCCGGAATACAAGTTTTAGCGCAGTTCCGAGGGAAAAATTTTACAGCTCTCTCTCGCCTACTCTTCGACGACTTCTAAAATCGATGTTCGTGAATTTTGCTAGTTCCGATCTAAAACGATGTATCCCTTTGTTTTGAGCCGGAATACAAGTTTTCGCACAGTTCTGAGAGAAAAAGTTTACACCTTTCTCTCGTCTACTCTTCGGCGACTAGTAAAATCGATGTTCGTGAATCTCGCTAGTTTCGATCTAAAAGGATGTATCCCGTTGTTTTGAGCCGGAATACAAGTTTTCGCGCAGTTCTGAGAGAAAAAGTTTACAGCTCTCTCACGTCTACCCTTCGAGGACTGTAAATCGATGTTAGTGACTCTCGCTAGTTTCGATCTAAAACGATGTATCCCGTTGTTTAGAGCCGGAATACAAGTTTAAGCGCAGTTCTGAGAGAAAATTTTTGCACCTTTTTCGCGTCTACTCTTCGACAACTTGTAAAATCGAAGTGCATAAATCTTGCTAGTTTCGATCTAAAACGATGTATCCCGTTGTTTTGAGCCGGAATACAAGTTTTCGCGCAGTTCTGAGAGAAAACGTTTACAGCTCTCTCTCGTCTACTCTTCGACGACTTGTAAAATCGATGTTCGTGAATCTCGCTAGTTTCGATCTAAAACGATGTATCCCGTTGTTTTGAGCCGGAATACAAGTTTTCGCGCAGTTCTGAAAGAAAAAGTCTACAGCTTTCTCTCGTCTACTCTCAACGAGCTGTAAAATCGAAGTGTGTAAATCTCGCTAGTTTAGATCTAAAACAAAGTATCCCGTTGTTTTGAGCCGGAATACAAGATTTCGCGCAGTTCTGAGAGATAAGTTTACACCTTTCTCTCGTCTACTCTTCGAGAACATGTAAAATCGATGTTCGTGAATCTCGCTAGTTTCGATCTAAAACGATGTATCCCTTTGTTTTGAGCCGGAATACAAGTTTTCGCGCAGTTCTGAGAGAAAAAGTTTACACCTTTCTCTCGTCTACTCTTCGACGACTAGTAAAATCGATAATCGTGAATCTCGCTAGTTTCGATCTGAAGAGATGTATCCTGTTGTTTTGAGCCGGAATACAAGTTTTCGCGCAGTGCTGAGAGAAAAAGTTTAAAGCTTTCTCTCGTCTACTCTTCGAGGACTTGTAAAATCGACGTTCGTGAATCTCGCTAGCTTCGATCTAAAACGATGTATCCCGTTGTTTTCAGCCGGAATACAAGTTCTCGCGCAGCTTTGAGAGAAAAAGTTTTAAAGCTTTCTCTCGTCTACTCTCGACGACTAGTAAAATCGATGTTCGTTAATCTCGCTAGTTTCAATCTAAAACGATGTATCCCTTTGTTTTGAGCCGGAATACAAGTTTTCGCACAGTTCTGAGAGAAAAAGTTTACACCTTTCTCTCGTCTACTCTTCGGCGACTAGTAAAATCGATGTTCGTGAATCTCGCTAGTTTCGATCTAAAAGAATGTATCCCGTTGTTTTGAGCTGGATAAGTTTTCGCGCAGTTCTGAGAGAAAAAGTTTACAGCTCTCTCACGTCTACCCTTCGAGGACTGTAAATCGATGTTAGTGACTCTCACTAGTTTCGATCTAAAACGATGTATCCCGTTGTTTAGAGCCGGAATACAAGTTTTTGCGCAGTTCTGAGAGAAAATTTTTGCACCTTTTTCGCGTCTACTCTTCGACAACTTGTAAAATCGAAGTGCATAAATCTTGCTAGTTTCGATCTAAAACGATGTATCCTGTTGTTTTGAGCCTTAATACAAGTTTTCGCGCAGTTCTGAGAGAAAACTTTTACAGCTCTCTCTCGTCTACTCTTCGACGACTTGTAAAATCGATGTTCGTGAATCTCGCTAGTTTCGATCTAAAACGATGTATCCCGTTGTTTGGAGCCGGAATACAAGTTTTCGCGCAGTTCTGAAAGAAAAAGTCTACAGCTTTCTCTCGTCTACTCTCAACGAGCTGTAAAATCGAAGTGTGTAAATCTCGCTAGTTTCGATCTAAAACGATGTATCCCTTTGTTCTGAGCCGGAATACAAGTTTTCGCGCAGTTTTGAGAGAAAAAGTTTACACCTTTCTCTCGTCTACTCTTCGACGACTAGTAAAATCGATAATCGTGAATCTCGCTAGTTTCGATCTAAAACGATGTATCCCTTTGTTTTGAGCCGGAATACAAGTTTTCGCGCAGTTCTGAGAGAAAACGTTTACACCTTTCTCTCGTCTACTCTTCGACGACTAGTAAAATCGATAATCGTGAATCTCGCTAGTTTCGATCTGAAGCGATGTATCCCGTTGTTTTGAGCCGGAATACAAGTTTTCGCGCAGTGCTGAGAGAAAAAGTTTAAAGCTTTCTCTCGTCTACTCTTCGAGGACTTGTAAAATCGACGTTCGTGAATCTCGCTAGCTTCGATCTAAAACGATGTATCCCGTTGTTTTCAGCCGGAATACAAGTTCTCGCGCAGCTTTGAGAGAAAAAGTTTAAAGCTTTCTCTCGTCTACTCTCGACGACTAGTAAAATCGATGTTCGTTAATCTCGCTAGTTTCAATCTAAAACGATGTATCCCTTTGTTTTGAGCCGGAATACAAGTTTTCGCACAGTTCTGAGAGAAAAAGTTTACACCTTTCTCTCGTCTACTCTTCGGCGACTAGTAAAATCGATGTTCGTGAATCTCGCTAGTTTCGATCTAAAAGAATGTATCCCGTTGTTTGGAGCCGGAATACAAGTTTTCGCGCAGTTCTGAAAGAAAAAGTCTACAGCTCTCTCACGTCTACCCTTCGAGGACTGTAAATCGATGTTAGTGACTCTCGCTAGTTTCGATCTAAAACGATGTATCCCGTTGTTTAGAGCCGGAATACAAGTTTTTGCGCAGTTCTGAGAGAAAATTTTTGCACCTTTTTCGCGTCTACTCTTCGACAACTTGTAAAATCGAAGTGCATAAATCTTGCTAGTTTCGATCTAAAACGATGTATCCTGTTGTTTTGAGCCTTAATACAAGTTTTCGCGCAGTTCTGAGAGAAAACTTTTACAGCTCTCTCTCGTCTACTCTTCGACGACTTGTAAAATCGATGTTCGTGAATCTCGATAGTTTCGATCTAAAACGATGTATCCCGTTGTTTGGAGCCGGAATACAAGTTTTCGCGCAGTGCTGAGAGAAAAAGTTTACAGCTCTCTCAGGTCTACTCTTCGAGGACTTGTAAAATTGACGTTCGTGAATCTCGCTAGCTTCGATCTAAAACGATGTATCCTGTTGTTTTGAGTCTGAATACAAGTTTTCGCGAAGTTCTGAGAGAAAAAGTTTACATCTTCCTCTCGTCTACTCTCGACGACTTGTAAAATTGAAGTGCGTAAATCTCGCTAGTTTCGATCTAAAACGATGTATCCCGTTGTTTTGAGCCTTAATACAAGTTTTCGCGCAGTTTTGAGAGAAAAAGTTTACACCTTTCTCTCGTCTACTCTTCGACGACTACTAAAATCGATAATCGTGAATCTCGCTAGTTTCGATCTGAAGCGATGTATCCCGTTGTTTTGAGCCGGAATACAAGTTCTCGCGCAGCTCTGAGAGAAAAAGTTTAAAGCTTTCTCTCGTCTACTCTCGACGACTAGTAAAATCGATAATCGTGAATCTCGCTAGTTTCGATCTGAAGCGATGTATCCCGTTGTTTTGAGCCGGAATACAAGTTCTCGCGCAGCTCTGAGAGAAAAAGTTTACACCTTTCTCTCGTCTACTCTTCGACGACTAGTAAAATCGATAATCGTGAATCTCGCTAGTTTCGATCTAAAACGATGTATCCCGTTGTTTTCAGCCGGAATACAAGTTCTCGCGCAGCTCTGAGAGAAAAAGTTTAAAGCTTTCTCTCGTCTACTCTTCGAGGACTTGTAAAATCGACGTTCGTGAATCTCGCTAGCTTCGATCTAAAACGATGTATCCCGTTGTTTTCAGCCGGAATACAAGTTCTCGCGCAGCTTTGAGAGAAAAAGTTTAAAGCTTTCTCTCGTCTACTCTCGACGACTAGTAAAATCGATGTTCGTTAATCTCGCTAGTTTCAATCTAAAACGATGTATCCCTTTGTTTTGAGCCGGAATACAAGTTTTCGCACAGTTCTGAGAGAAAAAGTTTACACCTTTCTCTCGTCTACTCTTCGGCGACTAGTAAAATCGATGTTCGTGAATCTCGCTAGTTTCGATCTAAAAGAATGTATCCCGTTGTTTGGAGCCGGAATACAAGTTTTCGCGCAGTTCTGAAAGAAAAAGTCTACAGCTCTCTCACGTCTACCCTTCGAGGACTGTAAATCGATGTTAGTGACTCTCGCTAGTTTCGATCTAAAACGATGTATCCCGTTGTTTAGAGCCGGAATACAAGTTTTTGCGCAGTTCTGAGAGAAAATTTTTGCACCTTTTTCGCGTCTACTCTTCGACAACTTGTAAAATCGAAGTGCATAAATCTTGCTAGTTTCGATCTAAAACGATGTATCGTGTTGTTTTGAGCCTTAATACAAGTTTTCGCGCAGTTCTGAGAGAAAACTTTTACAGCTCTCTCTCGTCTACTCTTCGACGACTTGTAAAATCGATGTTCGTGAATCTCGATAGTTTCGATCTAAAACGATGTATCCCGTTGTTTGGAGCCGGAATACAAGTTTTCGCGCAGTGCTGAGAGAAAAAGTTTACAGCTCTCTCAGGTCTACTCTTCGAGGACTTGTAAAATTGACGTTCGTGAATCTCGCTAGCTTCGATCTAAAACGATGTATCCTGTTGTTTTGAGTCTGAATACAAGTTTTCGCGAAGTTCTGAGAGAAAAAGTTTACAGCTTCCTCTCGTCTACTCTCGACGACTTGTAAAATTGAAGTGCGTAAATCTCGCTAGTTTCGATCTAAAACGATGTATCCCGTTGTTTTGAGCCGGAATACAAGTTTTCGCGCAGTTCTGAGAGAAAAAGTTTACACCTTTCTCTCGTCTACTCTTCGACGACTAGTAAAATCGATAATCGTGAATCTCGCTAGTTTCGATCTGAAGCGATGTATCCCGTTGTTTTGAGCCGGAATACAAGTTCTCGCGCAGCTCTGAGAGAAAAAGTTTAAAGCTTTCTCTCGTCTACTCTCGACGACTAGTAAAATCGATAATCGTGAATCTCGCTAGTTTCGATCTGAAGCGATGTATCCCGTTGTTTTGAGCCGGAATACAAGTTCTCGCGCAGCTCTGAGAGAAAAAGTTTACACCTTTCTCTCGTCTACTCTTCGACGACTAGTAAAATCGATAATCGTGAATCTCGCTAGTTTCGATCTAAAACGATGTATCCCGTTGTTTTCAGCCGGAATACAAGTTCTCGCGCAGCTCTGAGAGAAAAAGTTTAAAGCTTTCTCTCGTCTACTCTCGACGACTAGTAAAATCGATGTTCGTGAATCTCGCTAGTTTCGATCTAAAACGATGTATCCCGTTGTTTTGAGCCGGAATACAAGTTTTTGCGCAGTTCTGGGACAAAAAGTTTACACCTTTACACCTTTTTCGCGTCTACTCTTCGACAACCAGTAAAATCGAAGTGCGTAAATCTTCCTAGATTCGATCTAAAACGATGTATCCTGTTGCTTTGAGCCGGAATACAAGCTTTCGCGCAATTCTGAGAGAAAAAGTTTACACCTTTCTCTCGTCTACTCTTCGACGACTAGTAAAATCGATAATCGTGAATCTCGCTTGTTTCGATCTGAAGTGATGTATCCCGTTGTTTTGAGCCGGAATACAAGTTTTCGCGCAGTGCTGAGAGAAAAAGTTTACAGCTCTCTCAGGTCCACTCTTCGAGGACTTGTAAAATCGATGTTCGTGAATCTCGCTAGTTTCGATCTAAAATGATGTATCCCGTTGTTTTCAGCCGGAATACAAGTTTTCGCGCAGTTCTGAGAGAAAAACTTTTCAGCTCTCTCACGTCTACTCTTCGACGACTTGTAAAATCGATGTTCGTGAATCTCGCTAGCTTGGACCTAAAACGATGTATCCTGTTGTTTTGAGCCTGAATACAAGTTTTCGCGCAGTTCTGAGAGAAAAAGTTTACAGCTTCCTCTCGTCTACTCTTCGACGACTTGTAAAATTGAAGTGCGTAAATCTCGCTAGTTTCGATCGAAAACGATGTATCCCGTTGTTTTGAGCCGTAATACAAGTTTTCGCGCAGTTCTGAGAGAAAAAGTTTACACCTTTTTCGCGTCTACTCTTCGACGACTTGTAAAATCGAAGTGCGTGAATCTTGCTAGTTTCGATCTAAAACGATGTATCCCGTTGTGTTGAGCCGGAATACAAGTTCTCGCGCAGCTCTGAGAGAAAAAGTTTAAAGCTTTCTCTCGTCTACTCTTCGACGACTAGTAAAATCGATGTTCGTGAATCTCGCTAGTTTCGATCTAAAACGATGTATCTCGTTGTTTTGAGCCGGAATACAAGTTTTCGCGCAGTTCTGAGAGAAAAAGTTAACAGCTTTCTCTCGTCTACTGTCGACGCCTTGTAAAATTGAAGTGCGTAAATCTCGCTAGTTTCGATCTAGAACGATGTATCCCGTTGTTTTCTGCCGGAATACAAGTTTTCGCGCAGTGCTGTGAGAAAAAGTTTACAGCTCTCTCTCGTCTACTCTTCGGCGACTTGTAAAATCGATGTTCGTGAATCTCGCTAGTTTCGATCAAAAACGATGCATCCCGTTGTTTTAAGCCGGAATATGGTTTTCGCGCAGTTCCGAGAGAAAAACTTTACAACTTTCTCTCGTCTACTCTCGATGATTTGTAAAATCGATGTTCGTGAATCTCCCTAGCTTTGATCTAAAACGAGGTATCCCGTTGTTTTCTGCCGGAATACAAGTTTTCGCGCAGTTCTGAGAGAAAAAGTTTATAGCCCTCTCTCGTCTACTCTTCGACGACTTGTAAAATTGAAGTGCGTAAATCTCGCTAGTTTTGATCTAAAACGATGTATCCCGTTGTTTTGAGCCGGAATACAAGTTTTCGCGCAGTTCTGAGAGAAAAAGTTTACAGCTCTCTCTCGTCTACTCTTCGACGACTTGTAAAATAGATGTTCGTTAATTTTGCTAGTTTCGATCTAAAACGACGTATCCCGTTGTTTTGAGCCTTAATATAAGTTTTCGCGCAGTTCTGAGAGAAAAAGTTTACACCTTTTTCGCGTCTACTCTTCGACGACTTGTAAAATCGAAGTGCGTAAATCTTCCTAGTTTCGATCTAAAACGATGTATCCCGTTGTTTTGAGCCGGAATACAAGTTTTCGCGCAGTTCTGATAGAAGACGTTTACAGCTCTCGTCTACTCTTCGACGACTTGTAAAATCGATGTTCGTGAATCTCGCTAGTTTCGATCTAAAACGATGTATCCCGTTGTTTTGAGCCGGAATACAAGTTTTCGCGCAGTTCTGAGAGAAAAAGTTTACACCTCTCTCTCGTCTACTCTTCGACGACTAGTAAAATCGATGTTCGTGAATCTCGCTAGTTTCGATCAAAAACGATGCATCCCGTTGTTTTGAGCCGGAATACAAGTTTTCGCGCAGTTCTGAGAGAACAACTCTACAACTTTCTCTCGTCTACTCTCGTAGATTTGTAAAATCGATGTTCGTGAATCTCGCTAACTTCGATCTAAAACGATGTATCCCGTTGTTTTCAGCCGGAATACAAGTTCTCGGGCAGTTCTGAGCGAAAAAGTGTAAAGCTTTCTCTGATCTTCTCTCGACGACTTGTAAAATTGAAGAGCGTAAATCTCGCTAGTTTCGATCTAAAACGATGTATCCCGTTGTTTTAAGCCTGAATACAATTTTTCGCGCAGTTCTGAGAGAAAACGTTTACAGCTCTCTCTCGCCTACTCTTCGACGACTTCTAAAATCGATGTTCGTGAATTTTGCTAGTTTTGATCTAAAACGATGTATCCCTTGGTTTTGAGCCGGAATACAAGTTTTCGCACAGTTCTGAGAGAAAAAGTTTACACCTTTCTCTCGTCTACTCTTCGGCGACTAGTAAAATCGATGTTCGTGAATCTCGCTTGTTTCCATCTGAAGTGATGTATCCCGTTGTGTTGAGCCAGAATACAAGTTATCACGCAGGGCTGAGAGAAAAAGTGTACAGCTCTCTCAGGTCCACTCTTCGAGGACTTGTAAAATCGATGTTCGTGAATCTCGCTAGTTTCGATCTAAAATGATGTATCCCGTTGTTTTGAGCCGGAATACAAGTATTCGCGCAGTTCTGAGAGAAAAAGTTTTCAGCTCTCTCAGGTCTACTCTTCGACGACTTGTAAAATCGATGTTCGTGAATCTCGCTAGCTTGGACCTAAAACGGTGTATCCCGTTGTTTTGAGTCTGAATACAAGTTTTCGCGCAGTTCTGAGAGAAAAAGTTTACAGCTTTCTCTCGTCTACTCTTCGACGACTTGTAAAATCCTAGTGCGTAAATCTTGCTAGTTTTGATATAAAACGATGTATCCCGTTGTTTTGAGCCGGAATACAAGTTTTCGCGCAGTTCTGAGAGAAAAAGTTTACACCATTCTCTCGTCTACTATTCGACGACTAGTAAAATCGATGTTCGTGATTCTCGCTAGTTTCGATCTAAAACGATGTATCCTGTTGTTTTGAGCCGGAATACATGTTTTCGCGCAGTTCTGAGAGAAAAAGTTTACAGCTCTCTCTCGTCTACTCTTCGACGACTAGTAAAATCGATGTTCGTGAATCGCGCTAGTTTCGATCTAAAACGATGTATCCCGTTCTTTTGAGCCGGAATACAAGTTTTTGCGCAGTTCTGAGACAAAAAGTTTACACCTTTTTCGCGTCTACTCTTCGACAACTTGTAAAATCGAAGTGCGTAAATCTCGCTAGTTTCGATCTAAAACATTGTATCCCGTTGTTTTGAGCCGGAATACAAGATTTAGCGCAGTTCTGAGAGAAAAGTTTACACCATTCTCTCGTCTACTCTTCGAGGACATGTAAAATCGATGTTCGTGAATCTCGCTAGTTTCGATCTAAAACGATGTATCCTTTTATTTAAGCCGGAATACAAGTTTTCGCGCAGTTCTGAGAGAAAAAGTATACGCCTTTTTCGCGTCTACTCTTCGTCGACTTGTAAAATCCTAGTGCTTAAATCTTCCTAGTTTCGATCTAAAACGATGTATCCTGTTGCTTTGAGCCGGAATACAAGTTTTCGCGCAGTTCTGAGAGAAAAAGTTTACACCTTTCTCTCGTCTACTCTTCGACGACTAGTAAAATCGATAATCGTGAATCTCGCTAGTTTCGATCTGAAGCGATGTATCCCGTTGTTTTGAGCCGGAATACAAGTTTTCGCGCAGTGCTGAGAGAAAGTGTACAGCTCTCTCAGGTCCACTCTTCGAGGACTTGTAAAATCGATGTTCGTGAATCTCGCTAGTTTCGATCTAAAATGATGTATCCCGTTGTTTTGAGCCGGAATACAAGTTTTCGCGCAGTTCTGAGAGAAAAAGTTTACACCTTTCTCTCGTCTACTATTCGACGACTAGTAAAATCGATGTTCGTGATTCTCGCTAGTTTCGATCTAAAACGATGTATCCTGTCGTTTTGAGCCGGAATACATGTTTTCGCGCAGTTCTGAGAGAAAAAGTTTACAGCTCTCTCTCGTCTACAATTCGGCGACTTGTAAAATTGATGTTCGTGAATCTCGCTAGTTTCGATCAAAAACGATGCATCCCGTTGTTTTGAGCCGGAATATAAGTTTTTGCGCAGTTCTGAGAGAAAACTTTTGCACCTTTTTCGCGTTTACTCTTCGACAACTTGTAAAATCGAAGTGCATAAATCTTGCTAGATTCGATCTAAAACGATGTATCCTGTTGTTTTGAGCCTTAATACAAGTTTTCGCGCAGTTCTGAGAGAAAACGTTTACTGCTCTCTCTCGTCTACTCTTCGACGACTTGTAAAATCGATGTTCGTGAATCTCGCTAGCTTGGACCTAAAACGATGTATCCCGTTGTTTTGAGTCTGAATACAAGTTTTCACGCAGTTCTGAGAGAAAATGTTTACAACTTTCTCTCGTCTACTCTCGACGACTTGTAAAATTGAAGTGCGTAACTCTCGCTAGTTTCGATCTAAAACGATGTATCCCGTTGTTTTGAGCCTTAATACAAGTTTTCGCGCAGTTCTGAGAGAAAAATTTTACACCTTTTTTGCGTCTCCTCTTCGACGACTTGTAAAATCCTAGTGCGTAAATCTTGCTAGTTTCGATATAAAACGATGTATCCCGTTGCTTTGAGCCGGAATACAAGTTTTCGCGCAGTTCTGAGAGAAAACGTTTACACCATTCTCTCGTCTACTATTCGACGACTAGTAAAATCGATGTTCGTGATTCTCGATAGTTTCGATCTAAAACGATGTATCCTGTTGTTTTGAGCCGGAATACATGTTTTCGCGCAGTTCTGAGAGAAAAAGTTTACAGCTCTCTCAGGTCTACTCTTCGAGGACTCTTAAAATCGACGTTCGTGAATCTCGCTAGCTTCGATCTAAAACGATGTATCCCGTTGTTTTCAGCCGGAATACAAGTTCTCGCGCAGCTCTGAGAGAAAAAGTTTAAAGCTTTCTCTCGTCTACTCTCGACGACTAGTAAAATCGATGTTCGTTAATCTCGCTAGTTTCAATCTAAAACGATGTGTCCCATTGTTTTGAGCCGGAATAAAAGTTTTCGCGCAGTTCTGAGAGAAAAAGTTTACAGCCCTCTCTCGTCTACTCTTCGACGACTAGTAAAATCGATGTTCGTGAATCTCGCTAGCTTGGACCTAAAACGATGTATCCCGTTGTTTTGAGTCTGAATACAAGTTTTCACGCAGTTAAGAGAGAAAATGTTTACAACTTTCTCTCGTCTACTCTTCGACAACTTGTAAAATCGAATTGCGTAAATCTTGCTAGTTTGGATCTAAAACGATGTATCCCATTGTTTTGAGCCGGAATACAAGTTTTCGCGCAGTTCTGAGAGAAAAAGTTTACAGCTCTCTCTCGTCTACTCTTCGACGACTAGTAAAATCGATGTTCGTGATTCTCGCTAGTTTCGATCTAAAACGATGTATCCTGTCGTTTTGAACCGGAATACATGTTTTCGCGCAGTTCTGAGAGAAAAAGTTTACAGCTCTCTCTCGTCTACTCTTCGGCGACTAGTAAAATCGATGTTCGTGAATCTCGCTAGTTTCGATCTAAAACGATGTATCCCGTTGTTTTGAGCCGGAATACAAGTTTTCGCGCAGTTCTGAGAGAAAAAGTTTACAGCTCTCTCACGTCTACCCTTCGAGGACTGTAAATCGATGTTAGTGACTCTCGCTAGTTTCGATCTAAAACGATGTATCCCGTTGTTTAGAGCCGGAATACAAGTTTTTCGCGCAGTTCTGAGAGAAAATTTTTGCACCTTTTTCGCGTCTACTCTTCGACAACTTGTAAAATCGAAGTGCATAAATCTTGCTAGTTTCGATCTAAAACGATGTATCCTGTTGTTTTGAGCCTTAATACAAGTTTTCGCGCAGTTCTGAGAGAAAACGTTTACAGCTCTCTCTCGTCTACTCTTCGACGACTTGTAAAATCGATGTTCGTGAATCTCGCTAGTTTCGATCTAAAACGATGTATCCCGTTGTTTTGAGCCGGAATACAAGTTTTCGCGCAGTTCTGAGAGAAAAAGTCTACAGCTTTCTCTCGTCTACTCTCGACGAGCTTGTAAAATCGAAGTGTGTAAATCTCGCTAGTTTAGATCTAAAACGATGTATCCCGTTGTTTTGAGCCGGAATACAAGTTTTCGCGCAGTTCTGAGAGAAAAAGTTTACACCTTTCTCTCGTCTACTCTTCGACGACTGTAAAATCGATGTTCGTGAATCTCGCTAGTTTCGATCTAAAACGATGTATCCCTGTTGTTTTGAGCCGGAATACAAGTTTTCGCGCAGTTCTGAGAGAAAAAGTTTACACCTTTCTCTCGTCTACTCTTCGACGACTAGTAAAATCGATAGTCGTGAATCTCGCTAGTTTCGATCTGAAGCGATGTATCCCGTTGTTTTGAGCCGGAATACAAGTTTTCGCGCAGTGCTGAGAGAAAAAGTTTACAGCTCTCTCAGGTCTACTCTTCGAGGACTTGTAAAATCGATGTTCGTGAATCTCGCTAGCTTCGATCTAAAACGATGTATCCCGTTGTTTTGAGCCTGAATACAAGTTTTCGCGCAGTTCTGAGAGAAAAATTTTACACCTTTTTCTGCGTCTACTCTTCGACGACTTGTAAAATCGAAGTGCGTAAATCTTGCTAGTTTCGATCTAAAACGATGTATCCCGTTGTTTTGAGCCGGAATACAAGTTTTCGCGCAGTTCTGAGAGAAAACGTTTACACCATTCTCTCGTCTACTATTCGACGACTAGTAAAATCGATGTTCGTGAATCTCGCTAGTTTCGATCTAAAACGATGTATCCCGTTGTTTTGAGCCGGAATACAAGTTTTCGCGCAGTTCTGAGAGAAAAAGTTTACAGCTCTCTCTAGTCTACTCTTCGACGACTTGTAAAATCGAAGTGCGTAAATCTTCGCTAGTTTCAATCTAAAACGATGTATCCTGTTGCTTTGAGCCGGAATACAAGCTTTCGCGCAGTTCTGAGAGAAAAAGTTTACACCTTTCTCTCGTCTACTCTTCGACGACTAGTAAATTCGATAATCGTGAATCTCGCTTGTTTCGATCTGAAGTGATGTATCCCGTTCTTTTGAGCCGGAATACAAGTTTTCGCGCAGTACTGAGAAAAAAAGTTTACAGCTCTCTCAGGTCCACTCTTCGAGGACTTGTAAAATCGATGTTCGTGAATCTCGCTAGCTTGGACCTAAAACGATGTATCCCGTTGTTTTGAGTCTGAATACAAGTTTTCACGCAGTTCTGAGAGAAACTGTTTACAACTTTCTCTCGTCTACTCTTCGACGACTTGTAAAATCGAAGTGCGTGAACTCTCGCTAGTTTCTATCTAAAACGATGTATCCCGTTGTTTTGAGCCTGAATACAAGTTTTCGCGCAGTTCTGAGAGAAAAAGTTTACACCTTTTTCGCGTCTCCTCTTCGACGACTTGTAAAATCCTAGTGCGTAAATCTTGCTAGTTTCGATCTAAAACGATGTATCCCGTTGTTTTGAGCCGGAATACAAGTTTTCGCGCAGTTCTGAGAGAAAAAGTTTACAGCTCTCTCACGTCTACTCTTCGACGACTTGTAAAATCGATGTTCGTGAATCGCGCTAGCTTGGACCTAAAACGGTGTATCCCGTTGTTTTGAGTCTGAATACAAGTTTTCGCGCAGTTCTGAGAGAAAAAGTTTACAGCTTTCTCTCGTCTACTCTTCGACGACTTGTAAAATCCTAGTGCGTAAATCTTGCTAGTTTTGATATAAAACGATGTATCCCGTTGTTTTGAGCCGGAATACAAGTTTTCGCGCAGTTCTGAGAGAAAAAGTTTACACCATTCTCTCGTCTACTATTCGACGACTAGTAAAATCGATGTTCGTGATTCTCGCTAGTTTCGATCTAAAACGATGTATCCTGTTGTTTTGAGCCGGAATACATGTTTTCGCGCAGTTCTGAGAGAAAAAGTTTACAGCTCTCTCTCGTCTACTCTTCGACGACTAGTAAAATCGATGTTCGTGAATCGCGCTAGTTTCGATCTAAAACGATGTATCCCGTTCTTTTGAGCCGGAATACAAGTTTTTGCGCAGTTCTGAGACAAAAAGTTTACACCTTTTTCGCGTCTACTCTTCGACAACTTGTAAAATCGAAGTGCGTAAATCTCGCTAGTTTCGATCTAAAACATTGTATCCCGTTGTTTTGAGCCGGAATACAAGATTTAGCGCAGTTCTGAGAGAAAAGTTTACACCTTTCTCTCGTCTACTCTTCGAGGACATGTAAAATCGATGTTCGTGAATCTCGCTAGTTTCGATCTAAAACGATGTATCCTTTTATTTAAGCCGGAATACAAGTTTTCGCGCAGTTCTGAGAGAAAAAGTATACGCCTTTTTCGCGTCTACTCTTCGTCGACTTGTAAAATCCTAGTGCTTAAATCTTCCTAGTTTCGATCTAAAACGATGTATCCTGTTGCTTTGAGCCGGAATACAAGTTTTCGCGCAGTTCTGAGAGAAAAAGTTTACACCTTTCTCTCGTGTACTCTTCGAGGACTTGTAAAATCGATGTTCGTGAATCTCGCTAGTTTCGATCTAAAATGATGTATCCCGTTGTTTTGAGCCGGAATACAAGTTTTCGCGCAGTTCTGAGAGAAAAACTTTTCAGCTCTCTCACGTCTACTCTTCGACGACTTGTAAAATCGATGTTCGTGAATCTCGCTAGCTTGGACCTAAAACGATGTATCCTGTTGTTTTGAGTCTGAATACAAGTTTTCGCGCAGTTCTGAGAGAAAAAGTTTACAGCTTCCTCTCGTCTACTCTCGACGACTTGTAAAATTGAAGTGCGTAAATCTCGCTAGTTTCGATCTAAAACGATGTATCCCGTTGTTTTGAGCCTTAATACAAGTTTTCGCGCAGTTCTGAGAGAAAAATTTTACACCTTTTTCGCGTCTACTCTTCGACGACTTGTAAAATCGAAGTGCGTAAATCTTGCTAGTTTCGATATAAAACGATGTATCCCGTTGTTTTGAGCCGGAATACAAGTTTTCGCGCAGTTCTGAGAGAAAAAGCTTACACCTTTCTCTCGTCTACTATTCGACGACTAGTAAAATCGATGTTCGTGATTCTCGCTAGTTTCGATCTAAAACGATGTATCCCGTTGTTTTGAGCCGGAATACAAGTTTTCGCGCAGTTCTGAGAGAAAAAGTTTACAGCTCTCTCTCGTCTACTCTTCGGCGACTTGTAAAATCGATGTTCGTGAATCTCGCTAGTTTCGATCAAAAACGATGCATCCCGTTGTTTTGAGCCGGAATACAAGTTTTCGCGCAGTTCCGAGAGAAAAATTTTACAGCTCTCTCTCGCCTACTCTTCGACGACTTGTAAAATCGATGTTCGTGAATCGCGCTAGCTTGGACCTAAAACGATGTATCCCGTTGTTTTGAGTCTGAATACAAGTTTTCGCGCAGTTCTGAGAGAAAAAGTTTACACCTTTTTCGCGTCTACTCTTCGACAACTTGTAAAATCGAAGTGCATAAATCTTGCTAGTTTCGATCTAAAACGATGTATCCCGTTGTTTTGAGCCTGAATACAAGTTTTCGCGCAGTTCTGAGAGAAAAAGTTTACAGCTCTCTCTCGTCTACTCTTCGACGACTTGTAAAATCGATGTTCGTGAATCTCGCTAGTTTCGATCTAAAACGATGTATCCCGTTGTTTTGAGCCGGAATACAAGTTTTCGCGCAGTTCTGAGAGAAAAAGTTTACAGCTTTCTCTCGTCTACTCTTCGACGACTAGTAAAATCGATGTTCGTGATTCTCGCTAGTTTCGATCTAAAACGATGTATCCCGTTGTTTTGAGCCGGAATACAAGTTTTCGCGCAGTTCTGAGAGAAAAAGTTTACAGCTCTCTCTCGTCTACTCTTCGACGACTTGTAAAATCGATGTTCGTGAATCTCGCTAGTTTCGATCTAAAACGATGTATCCCGTTGTTTTGAGCCGGAATACAAGTTTTCGCGCAGTTCTGAGAGAAAAATTTTACAGCTCTCTCTCGCTCTACTCTTCGACGACTTGTAAAATCGATGTTCGTGAATCTCGCTAGTTTCGATCTAAAACGATGTATCCCGTTGTTTTGAGCCGGAATACAAGTTTTCGCGCAGTTCTGAGAGAAAAAGTTTACAGCTCTCTCTCGTCTACTCTTCGACGACTTGTAAAATCGATGTTCGTGAATCTCGCTAGTTTCGATCTAAAACGATGCATCCCGTTGTTTTGAGCCGGAATACAAGTTTTCGCGCAGTTCTGAGAGAAAAAGTTTACAGCTCTCTCTCGTCTACTCTTCGACGACTTGTAAAATCGATGTTCGTGAATCGCGCTAGCTTGGACCTAAAACGATGTATCCCGTTGTTTTGAGTCTGAATACAAGTTTTCGCGCAGTTCTGAGAGAAACAGTTTACAACTTTCTCTCGTCTACTCTCGACGACTTGTAAAATTGAAGTGCGTAAATCTCGCTAGTTTCGATCTAAAACGATGTATCCCGTTGTTTTGAGCCTTAATACAAGTTTTCGCGCAGTTCTGAGAGAAAAAGTTTACACCTTTCTCTGCGTCTACTCTTCGACGACTTGTAAAATCGATAGTGCGTAAATCTTGCTAGTTTCGATCTAAAACGATGTATCCCGTTGTTTTGAGCCGGAATACAAGTTTTCGCGCAGTTCTGAGAGAAAAAGTTTACAGCTCTCTCACGTCTACTCTTCGACGACTTGTAAAATCGATGTTCGTGAATCTCGCTAGCTTGGACCTAAAACGGTGTATCCCGTTGTTTTGAGTCTGAATACAAGTTTTCGCGCAGTTCTGAGAGAAAAAGTTTACAGCTTTCTCTCGTCTACTCTTCGACGACTTGTAAAATCCTAGTGCGTAAATCTTGCTAGTTTTGATATAAAACGATGTATCCCGTTGTTTTGAGCCGGAATACAAGTTTTCGCGCAGTTCTGAGAGAAAAAGTTTACACCATTCTCTCGTCTACTATTCGACGACTAGTAAAATCGATGTTCGTGATTCTCGCTAGTTTCGATCTAAAACGATGTATCCTGTTGTTTTGAGCCGGAATACATGTTTTCGCGCAGTTCTGAGAGAAAAAGTTTACAGCTCTCTCTCGTCTACTCTTCGACGACTAGTAAAATCGATGTTCGTGAATCGCGCTAGTTTCGATCTAAAACGATGTATCCCGTTCTTTTGAGCCGGAATACAAGTTTTTGCGCAGTTCTGAGACAAAAAGTTTACACCTTTTTCGCGTCTACTCTTCGACAACTTGTAAAATCGAAGTGCGTAAATCTCGCTAGTTTCGATCTAAAACATTGTATCCCGTTGTTTTGAGCCGGAATACAAGATTTAGCGCAGTTCTGAGAGAAAAGTTTACACCTTTCTCTCGTCTACTCTTCGAGGACATGTAAAATCGATGTTCGTGAATCTCGCTAGTTTCGATCTAAAACGATGTATCCTTTTATTTAAGCCGGAATACAAGTTTTCGCGCAGTTCTGAGAGAAAAAGTATACGCCTTTTTCGCGTCTACTCTTCGTCGACTTGTAAAATCCTAGTGCTTAAATCTTCCTAGTTTCGATCTAAAACGATGTATCCTGTTGCTTTGAGCCGGAATACAAGTTTTCGCGCAGTTCTGAGAGAAAAAGTTTACACCTTTCTCTCGTCTACTCTTCGACGACTTGTAAAATCGATGTTCGTGAATCTCGCTAGTTTCGATCTAAAATGATGTATCCCGTTGTTTTGAGCCGGAATACAAGTTTTCGCGCAGTTCTGAGAGAAAAACTTTACAGCTCTCTCACGTCTACTCTTCGACGACTTGTAAAATCGATGTTCGTGAATCTCGCTAGCTTGGACCTAAAACGATGTATCCCGTTGTTTTGAGTCTGAATACAAGTTTTCGCGCAGTTCTGAGAGAAAAAGTTTACAGCTTCCTCTCGTCTACTCTCGACGACTTGTAAAATTGAAGTGCGTAAATCTCTGCTAGTTTCGATCTAAAACGATGTATCCCGTTGTTTTGAGCCTTAATACAAGTTTTCGCGCAGTTCTGAGAGAAAAAGTTTACACCTTTTTCGCGTCTACTCTTCGACGACTTGTAAAATCGAAGTGCGTAAATCTTGCTAGTTTCGATCTAAAACGATGTATCCCGTTGTTTTGAGCCGGAATACAAGTTTTCGCGCAGTTCTGAGAGAAAAAGTCTTACACCTTTCTCTCGTCTACTATTCGACGACTAGTAAAATCGATGTTCGTGATTCTCGCTAGTTTCGATCTAAAACGATGCATCCCGTTGTTTTGAGCCGGAATACAAGTTTTCGCGCAGTTCTGAGAGAAAAAGTTTACAGCTCTCTCTCGTCTACTCTTCGGCGACTTGTAAAATCGATGTTCGTGAATCTCGCTAGTTTCGATCAAAAACGATGCATCCCGTTGTTTTGAGCCGGAATACAAGTTTTCGCGCAGTTCCGAGAGAAAAATTTTACAGCTCTCTCTCGCCTACTCTTCGACGACTTGTAAAATCGATGTTCGTGAATCTCGCTAGCTTTGATCTAAAACGATGTATCCCGTTGTTTTGAGCCGGAATACAAGTTTTCGCGCAGTTCTGAGAGAAAAAGTTTACACCTTTTTCGCGTCTACTCTTCGACAACTTGTAAAATCGAAGTGCATAAATCTTGCTAGTTTCGATCTAAAACGATGTATCCCGTTGTTTTGAGCCTTAATACAAGTTTTCGCGCAGTTCTGAGAGAAAAAGTTTACAGCTCTCTCTCGTCTACTCTTCGACGACTTGTAAAATCGATGTTCGTGAATCTCGCTAGTTTCGATCTAAAACGATGTATCCCGTTGTTTTGAGCCGGAATACAAGTTTTCGCGCAGTTCTGAGAGAAAAAGTCTACAGCTTTCTCTCGTCTACTCTTCGACGACTGTAAAATCGAAGTGTCGTAAATCTCGCTAGTTTCGATCTAAAACGATGTATCCCGTTGTTTTGAGCCGGAATACAAGATTTCGCGCAGTTCTGAGAGAAAAAGTTTACACCTTTCTCTCGTCTACTCTTCGAGGACATGTAAAATCGATGTTCGTGAATCTCGCTAGTTTCGATCTAAAACGATGTATCCCGTTGTTTTGAGCCGGAATACAAGTTTTCGCGCAGTTCTGAGAGAAAAAGTTTACACCTTTCTCTCGTCTACTCTTCGACGACTAGTAAAATCGATAATCGTGAATCTCGCTAGTTTCGATCTGAAGCGATGTATCCCGTTGTTTTGAGCCGGAATACAAGTTTTCGCGCAGTTCTGAGAGAAAAAGTTTACAGCTTCTCTCGGTCTACTCTTCGAGGACTTGTAAAATCGATGTTCGTGAATCTCGCTAGTTTCGATCTAAAACGATGTATCCCGTTGTTTTGAGCCGGAATACAAGTTTTCGCGCAGTTCTGAGAGAAAAAGTTTACAGCTTTCTCTGCGTCTACTCTTCGACGACTTGTAAAATCGATGTGCGTAAATCTCGCTAGTTTCGATCTAAAACGATGTATCCCGTTGTTTTGAGCCGGAATACAAGTTTTCGCGCAGTTCTGAGAGAAAAAGTTTACACCTTCTCTCGTCTACTCTTCGACGACTAGTAAAATCGATGTTCGTGAATCTCGCTAGTTTCGATCTAAAACGATGTATCCTGTTGTTTTGAGCCGGAATACAAGTTTTCGCGCAGTTCTGAGAGAAAAAGTTTACACCTTTCTCTCGTCTACTCTTCGACAACTTGTAAAATCGAAGTGCGTAAATCTTCCTAGTTTCGATCTAAAACGATGTATCCTGTTGCTTTGAGCCGGAATACAAGCTTTCGCGCAGTTCTGAGAGAAAAAGTTTACACCTTTCTCTCGTCTACTCTTCGACGACTAGTAAAATCGATAATCGTGAATCTCGCTTGTTTCGATCTGAAGTGATGTATCCCGTTGTTTTGAGCCGGAATACAAGTTTTCGCGCAGTTCTGAGAGAAAAAGTTTACAGCTCTCTCAGCGTCTACTCTTCGACGACTTGTAAAATCGATGTTCGTGAATCTCGCTAGCTTGGACCTAAAACGATGTATCCCGTTGTTTTGAGTCTGAATACAAGTTTTCGCGCAGTTCTGAGAGAAAAAGTTTACAACTTTCTCTCGTCTACTCTCGACGACTTGTAAAATTGAAGTGCGTAACTCTCGCTAGTTTCGATCTAAAACGATGTATCCCGTTGTTTTGAGCCTGAATACAAGTTTTCGCGCAGTTCTGAGAGAAAAAGTTTACAGCTTTCTCTCGTCTACTCTTCGACGACTTGTAAAATCCTAGTGCGTAAATCTTGCTAGTTTTGATATAAAACGATGTATCCCGTTGTTTTGAGCCGGAATACAAGTTTTCGCGCAGTTCTGAGAGAAAAAGTTTACACCATTCTCTCGTCTACTATTCGACGACTAGTAAAATCGATGTTCGTGATTCTCGCTAGTTTCGATCTAAAACGATGTATCCTGTTGTTTTGAGCCGGAATACATGTTTTCGCGCAGTTCTGAGAGAAAAAGTTTACAGCTCTCTCTCGTCTACTCTTCGACGACTAGTAAAATCGATGTTCGTGAATCGCGCTAGTTTCGATCTAAAACGATGTATCCCGTTCTTTTGAGCCGGAATACAAGTTTTTGCGCAGTTCTGAGACAAAAAGTTTACACCTTTTTCGCGTCTACTCTTCGACAACTTGTAAAATCGAAGTGCGTAAATCTCGCTAGTTTCGATCTAAAACGATTGTATCCCGTTGTTTTGAGCCGGAATACAAGATTTAGCGCAGTTCTGAGAGAAAAGTTTACACCTTTCTCTCGTCTACTCTTCGACGACATGTAAAATCGATGTTCGTGAATCTCGCTAGTTTCGATCTAAAACGATGTATCCTTTTATTTAAGCCGGAATACAAGTTTTCGCGCAGTTCTGAGAGAAAAAGTATACGCCTTTTTCGCGTCTACTCTTCGTCGACTTGTAAAATCCTAGTGCTTAAATCTTCCTAGTTTCGATCTAAAACGATGTATCCTGTTGCTTTGAGCCGGAATACAAGTTTTCGCGCAGTTCTGAGAGAAAAAGTTTACACCTTTCTCTCGTCTACTCTTCGACGACTTGTAAAATCGATGTTCGTGAATCTCGCTAGTTTCGATCTAAAATGATGTATCCCGTTGTTTTGAGCCGGAATACAAGTTTTCGCGCAGTTCTGAGAGAAAAAGTTTTCAGCTCTCTCACGTCTACTCTTCGACGACTTGTAAAATCGATGTTCGTGAATCTCGCTAGTTTCGATCTAAAACGATGTATCCTGTTGTTTTGAGCCGGAATACAAGTTTTCGCGCAGTTCTGAGAGAAAAAGTTTACAGCTTTCTCTCGTCTACTCTTCGACGACTTGTAAAATCGAAGTGCGTAAATCTCGCTAGTTTCGATCTAAAACGATGTATCCCGTTGTTTTGAGCCTTAATACAAGTTTTCGCGCAGTTCTGAGAGAAAAAGTTTACACCTTTCTCGCGTCTACTCTTCGACGACTTGTAAAATCGAAGTGCGTAAATCTTGCTAGTTTCGATCTAAAACGATGTATCCCGTTGTTTTGAGCCGGAATACAAGTTTTCGCGCAGTTCTGAGAGAAAAAGTTTACAGCTTTCTCTCGTCTACTCTTCGACGACTAGTAAAATCGATGTTCGTGAATCTCGCTAGTTTCGATCTAAAACGATGTATCCCGTTGTTTTGAGCCGGAATACAAGTTTTCGCGCAGTTCTGAGAGAAAAAGTTTACAGCTCTCTCTCGTCTACTCTTCGACGACTTGTAAAATCGATGTTCGTGAATCTCGCTAGTTTCGATCTAAAACGATGTATCCCGTTGTTTTGAGCCGGAATACAAGTTTTCGCGCAGTTCCGAGAGAAAAATTTTACAGCTCTCTCTCGCCTACTCTTCGACGACTTGTAAAATCGATGTTCGTGAATCTCGCTAGCTTGGACCTAAAACGATGTATCCCGTTGTTTTGAGCCTGAATACAAGTTTTCGCGCAGTTCTGAGAGAAAAAGTTTACACCTTTTTCGCGTCTACTCTTCGACAACTTGTAAAATCGAAGTGCATAAATCTTGCTAGTTTCGATCTAAAACGATGTATCCCGTTGTTTTGAGCCTTAATACAAGTTTTCGCGCAGTTCTGAGAGAAAAATTTTACAGCTCTCTCTCGTTTACTCTTCGACGACTTGTAAAATCGATGTTCGTGAATCTCGCTAGCTTGGACCTAAAACGATGTATCCCGTTGTTTTGAGTCTGAATACAAGTTTTCGCGCAGTTCTGAGAGAAAAAGTTTACAGCTCTCTCTCGTCTACTCTTCGACGACTAGTAAAATCGATAATCGTGAATCTCGCTAGTTTCGATCTGAAGCGATGTATCCCGTTGTTTTGAGCCGGAAAACAAGTTTTCGCGCAGTGCTGAGAGAAAAAGTTTACAGCTCTCTCAGGTCTACTCTTCGAGGACTTGTAAAATCGATGTTCGTGAATCTCGCTAGTTTCGATCTAAAATGATGTATCCCGTTGTTTTGAGCCGGAATACAAGTTTTCGCGCAGTTCTGAGAGAAAAAGTTTACAGCTCTCTCACGTCTACTCTTCGACGACTTGTAAAATCGATGTTCGTGAATCTCGCTAGCTTGGACCTAAAACGATGTATCCCGTTGTTTTGAGTCTGAATACAAGTTTTCGCGCAGTTCTGAGAGAAAAAGTTTACAGCTTTCTCTCGTCTACTCTTCGACGACTTGTAAAATCCTAGTGCGTAAATCTTGCTAGTTTTGATATAAAACGATGTATCCCGTTGTTTTGAGCCGGAATACAAGTTTTCGCGCAGTTCTGAGAGAAAAAGTTTACACCATTCTCTCGTCTACTATTCGACGACTAGTAAAATCGATGTTCGTGATTCTCGCTAGTTTCGATCTAAAACGATGTATCCTGTTGTTTTGAGCCGGAATACATGTTTTCGCGCAGTTCTGAGAGAAAAAGTTTACAGCTCTCTCTCGTCTACTCTTCGACGACTAGTAAAATCGATGTTCGTGAATCGCGCTAGTTTCGATCTAAAACGATGTATCCCGTTCTTTTGAGCCGGAATACAAGTTTTTGCGCAGTTCTGAGACAAAAAGTTTACACCTTTTTCGCGTCTACTCTTCGACAACTTGTAAAATCGAAGTGCGTAAATCTCGCTAGTTTCGATCTAAAACATTGTATCCCGTTGTTTTGAGCCGGAATACAAGATTTAGCGCAGTTCTGAGAGAAAAGTTTACACCTTTCTCTCGTCTACTCTTCGAGGACATGTAAAATCGATGTTCGTGAATCTCGCTAGTTTCGATCTAAAACGATGTATCCCGTTGTTTTGAGCCGGAATACAAGTTTTCGCGCAGTTCTGAGAGAAAAAGTTTACACCTTTCTCTCGTCTACTCTTCGACGACTTGTAAAATCGATGTGCGTGAATCTCGCTAGTTTCGATCTAAAACGATGTATCCTGTTGTTTTGAGCCGGAATACAAGTTTTCGCGCAGTTCTGAGAGAAAAAGTTTACAGCTCTCTCAGGTCTACTCTTCGAGGACTTGTAAAATCGACGTTCGTGAATCTCGCTAGCTTCGATCTAAAACGATGTATCCCGTTGTTTTCAGCCGGAATACAAGTTCTCGCGCAGCTCTGAGAGAAAAAGTTTAAAGCTTTCTCTCGTCTACTCTCGACGACTAGTAAAATCGATGTTCGTTAATCTCGCTAGTTTCAATCTAAAACGATGTGTCCCTTGTTTTGAGCCGGAATACAAGTTTTCGCGCAGTTCTGAGAGAAAAAGTTTACAGCCCTCTCTCGTCTACTCTTCGACGACTAGTAAAATCGATGTTCGTGAATCTCGCTAGCTTGGACCTAAAACGATGTATCCCGTTGTTTTGAGCCTGAATACAAGTTTTCGCGCAGTTCTGAGAGAAAATGTTTACAACTTTCTCTCGTCTACTCTTCGACAACTTGTAAAATCGAAGTGCGTAAATCTTGCTAGTTTCGATCTAAAACGATGTATCCCGTTGTTTTGAGCCGGAATACAAGTTTTCGCGCAGTTCTGAGAGAAAAAGTTTACAGCTCTCTCTCGTCTACTCTTCGACGACTAGTAAAATCGATGTTCGTGATTCTCGCTAGTTTCGATCTAAAACGATGTATCCTGTTGTTTTGAGCCGGAATACAAGTTTTCGCGCAGTTCTGAGAGAAAAAGTTTACAGCTCTCTCTCGTCTACTCTTCGACGACTTGTAAAATCGATGTTCGTGAATCTCGCTAGTTTCGATCTAAAACGATGTATCCCGTTGTTTTGAGCCGGAATACAAGTTTTCGCGCAGTTCTGAGAGAAAAAGTTTACAGCTCTCTCCGTCTACCTTCGAGGACTGTAAATCGATGTTGTGACTCTCGCTAGTTTCGATCAAAAACGATGCATCCCGTTGTTTTGAGCCGGAATACAAGTTTTCGCGCAGTTCCGAGAGAAAAATTTTACAGCTCTCTCTCGCCTACTCTTCGACGACTTGTAAAATCGATGTTCGTGAATCGCGCTAGCTTGGACCTAAAACGATGTATCCCGTTGTTTTGAGTCTGAATACAAGTTTTCGCGCAGTTCTGAGAGAAAAGTTTACACCTTTTTCGCGTCTACTCTTCGACAACTTGTAAAATCGAAGTGCATAAATCTTGCTAGTTTCGATCTAAAACGATGTATCCCGTTGTTTTGAGCCTTAATACAAGTTTTCGCGCAGTTCTGAGAGAAAAATTTTACAGCTCTCTCTCGTTTACTCTTCGACGACTTGTAAAATCGATGTTCGTGAATCTCGCTAGCTTGGACCTAAAACGATGTATCCCGTTGTTTTGAGTCTGAATACAAGTTTTCGCGCAGTTCTGAGAGAAAAAGTTTACAGCTCTCTCTCGTCTACTCTTCGACGACTAGTAAAATCGATAATCGTGAATCTCGCTAGTTTCGATCTGAAGCGATGTATCCCGTTGTTTTGAGCCGGAAAACAAGTTTTCGCGCAGTGCTGAGAGAAAAAGTTTACAGCTCTCTCAGGTCTACTCTTCGAGGACTTGTAAAATCGATGTTCGTGAATCTCGCTAGTTTCGATCTAAAATGATGTATCCCGTTGTTTTGAGCCGGAAAACAAGTTTTCGCGCAGTTCTGAGAGAAAAAGTTTACAGCTCTCTCACGTCTACTCTTCGACGACTTGTAAAATCGATGTTCGTGAATCGCGCTAGCTTGGACCTAAAACGATGTATCCCGTTGTTTTGAGTCTGAATACAAGTTTTCGCGCAGTTCTGAGAGAAAAAGTTTACAGCTTTCTCTCGTCTACTCTTCGACGACTTGTAAAATCCTAGTGCGTAAATCTTGCTAGTTTCGATCTAAAACGATGTATCCCGTTGTTTTGAGCCGGAATACAAGTTTTCGCGCAGTTCTGAGAGAAAATGTTTACACCATTCTCTCGTCTACTCTTCGACGACTAGTAAAATCGATGTTCGTGATTCTCGCTAGTTTCGATCTAAAACGATGTATCCTGTTGTTTTGAGCCGGAATACATGTTTTCGCGCAGTTCTGAGAGAAAAAGTTTACAGCTCTCTCTCGTCTACTCTTCGACGACTAGTAAAATCGATGTTCGTGAATCGCGCTAGTTTCGATCTAAAACGATGTATCCCGTTCTTTTGAGCCGGAATACAAGTTTTCGCGCAGTTCTGAGAGAAAAAGTTTACACCTTTTTCGCGTCTACTCTTCGACGACTTGTAAAATCGAAGTGCGTAAATCTCGCTAGTTTCGATCTAAAACATTGTATCCCGTTGTTTTGAGCCGGAATACAAGATTTAGCGCAGTTCTGAGAGAAAAGTTTACACCTTTCTCTCGTCTACTCTTCGAGGACATGTAAAATCGATGTTCGTGAATCTCGCTAGTTTCGATCTAAAACGATGTATCCCTTTGTTTTGAGCCGGAATACAAGTTTTCGCGCAGTTCTGAGAGAAAAAGTTTACACCTTTCTCTCGTCTACTCTTCGACGACTAGTAAAATCGATAGTGCGTGATATCTCGCTAGTTTCGATCTAAAACGATGTATCCTGTTGTTTTGAGCCGGAATACAAGTTTTCGCGCAGTTCTGAGAGAAAAAGTTTACAGCTCTCTCAGGTCTACTCTTCGAGGACTTGTAAAATCGACGTTCGTGAATCTCGCTAGCTTCGATCTAAAACGATGTATCCCGTTGTTTTCAGCCGGAATACAAGTTCTCGCGCAGCTCTGAGAGAAAAAGTTTAAAGCTTTCTCTCGTCTACTCTCGACGACTTGTAAAATCGATGTGCGTTAATCTCGCTAGTTTCGATCTAAAACATGTATCCCGTTGTTTTGAGCCGGAATACAAGTTTTCGCGCAGTTCTGAGAGAAAAAGTTTACAGCCTCTCTCTCGTCTACTCTTCGACGACTTGTAAAATCGATGTTCGTGAATCTCGCTAGCTTGGACCTAAAACGATGTATCCCGTTGTTTTGAGTCTGAATACAAGTTTTCGCGCAGTTCTGAGAGAAAAAGTTTACAGCTTTCTCTCGTCTACTCTTCGACGACTTGTAAAATCGAAGTGCGTAAATCTCGCTAGTTTCGATCTAAAACGATGTATCCCGTTGTTTTGAGCCGGAATACAAGTTTTCGCGCAGTTCTGAGAGAAAAAGTTTACACCTTTCTCGCGTCTACTCTTCGACGACTTGTAAAATCGATGTTCGTGAATCTCGCTAGTTTCGATCTAAAACGATGTATCCCGTTGTTTTGAGCCGGAATACAAGTTTTCGCGCAGTTCTGAGAGAAAAAGTTTACAGCTTTCTCTCGTCTACTCTTCGACGACTTGTAAAATCGATGTTCGTGAATCTCGCTAGTTTCGATCTAAAAGGATGTATCCCGTTGTTTTGAGCCGGAATACAAGTTTTCGCGCAGTTCTGAGAGAAAAAGTTTACAGCTCTCTCACGTCTACCCTTCGACGACTGTAAAATCGATGTTCGTGACTCTCGCTAGTTTCGATCTAAAACGATGTATCCCGTTGTTTAGAGCCGGAATACAAGTTTTCGCGCAGTTCTGAGAGAAAATGTTTGCACCTTTTTCGCGTCTACTCTTCGACGACTTGTAAAATCGAAGTGCGTAAATCTTGCTAGTTTCGATCTAAAACGATGTATCCTGTTGTTTTGAGCCGGAATACAAGTTTTCGCGCAGTTCTGAGAGAAAAAGTTTACAGCTCTCTCTCGTCTACTCTTCGACGACTTGTAAAATCGATGTTCGTGAATCTCGCTAGTTTCGATCTAAAACGATGTATCCCGTTGTTTTGAGCCGGAATACAAGTTTTCGCGCAGTTCTGAGAGAAAAGTCTACACCTTTCTCTCGTCTACTCTTCGACGACTGTAAAATCGAAGTGTCGTAAATCTCGCTAGTTTCGATCTAAAACGATGTATCCCGTTGTTTTGAGCCGGAATACAAGATTTCGCGCAGTTCTGAGAGATAAGTTTACACCTTTCTCTCGTCTACTCTTCGACGACATGTAAAATCGATGTTCGTGAATCTCGCTAGTTTCGATCTAAAACGATGTATCCCGTTGTTTTGAGCCGGAATACAAGTTTTCGCGCAGTTCTGAGAGAAAAAGTCTACAGCTTTCTCTCGTCTACTCTCGACGAGCTTGTAAAATCGAAGTGTGTAAATCTCGCTAGTTTAGATCTAAAACGATGTATCCCGTTGTTTTGAGCCGGAATACAAGTTTTCGCACAGTTCTGAGAGAAAAGTTTACACCTTTCTCTCGTCTACTCTTCGACGACTATGTAAAATCGATGTTCGTGAATCTCGCTAGTTTCGATCTAAAACGATGTATCCCGTTGTTTTGAGCCGGAATACAAGTTTTCGCGCAGTTCTGAGAGAAAAAGTTTACACCTTTCTCTCGTCTACTCTTCGACGACTAGTAAAATCGATAATCGTGAATCTCGCTAGTTTCGATCTGAAGCGATGTATCCCGTTGTTTTGAGCCGGAATACAAGTTTTCGCGCAGTTCTGAGAGAAAAAGTTTACAGCTCTCTCAGGTCTACTCTTCGAGGACTTGTAAAATCGATGTTCGTGAATCTCGCTAGTTTCGATCTAAAACGATGTATCCCGTTGTTTTCAGCCGGAATACAAGTTCTCGCGCAGCTCTGAGAGAAAAAGTTTACAGCTTTCTCTTGTCTACTCTTCGACGACTAGTAAAATCGATGTTCGTTAATCTCGCTAGTTTCGATCTAAAACGATGTATCCCGTTCTGTTTTGAGCCGGAATACAAGTTTTTGCGCAGTTCTGAGACAAAAAGTTTACACCTTTACACCTTTTTCGCGTCTACTCTTCGACAACCTGTAAAATCGAAGTGCGTAAATCTTCGCTAGTTTCGATCTAAAACGATGTATCCTGTTGCTTTGAGCCGGAATACAAGCTTTCGCGCAGTTCTGAGAGAAAAAGTTTACACCTTTCTCTCGTCTACTCTTCGACGACTAGTAAAATCGATAATCGTGAATCTCGCTAGTTTCGATCTGAAGCGATGTATCCCGTTGTTTTGAGCCGGAAAACAAGTTTTCGCGCAGTGCTGAGAGAAAAAGTTTACAGCTCTCTCAGGTCTACTCTTCGAGGACTTGTAAAATCGATGTTCGTGAATCTCGCTAGTTTCGATCTAAAATGATGTATCCCGTTGTTTTGAGCCGGAAAACAAGTTTTCGCGCAGTTCTGAGAGAAAAAGTTTACAGCTCTCTCACGTCTACTCTTCGACGACTTGTAAAATCGATGTTCGTGAATCGCGCTAGCTTGGACCTAAAACGATGTATCCCGTTGTTTTGAGTCTGAATACAAGTTTTCGCGCAGTTCTGAGAGAAAAAGTTTACAGCTTTCTCTCGTCTACTCTCGACGACTTGTAAAATTGAAGTGCGTAAATCTCGCTAGTTTCGATCTAAATCGATGTATCCCGTTGTTTTGAGCCTTAATACAAGTTTTCGCGCAGTTCTGAGTGAAAATGTTTGCACCTTTCTCGCGTCTACTCTTCGACAACTTGTAAAATCGAAGTGCATAAATGTTGCTAGTTTCGATCTAAAACGATGTATTCCGTTGTTTTGAGCCTTAATACAAGTTTTCGCGCAGTTCTGAGAGAAAAAGTTTACAGCTTTCTCTCGTCTACTCTTCGACGACTTGTAAAATCGATGTGCGTAAATCTCGCTAGTTTCGATCTAAAACGATGTATCCCGTTGTTTTGAGCCGGAATACAAGTTTTCGCGCAGTTCTGAGAGAAAAAGTTTACACCTTTTTCGCGTCTACTCTTCGACGACTAGTAAAATCGAAGTGCGTAATCTCGCTAGTTTCGATCTAAAACAATGTATCCCGTTGTTTTGAGCCGGAATACAAGATTTCAGCGCAGTTCTGAGAGAAAAGTTTACAACTTTCTCTCGTCTACTCTTCGAGGACATGTAAAATCGATGTTCGTGAATCTCGCTAGTTTCGATCTAAAACGATGTATCCCTTTGTTTTGAGCCGGAATACAAGTTTTCGCGCAGTTCTGAGAGAAAAAGTTTACGCCTTTTTCGCGTCTACTCTTCGACGACTTGTAAAATCCTAGTGCTTAAATCTTCCTAGTTTCGATCTAAAACGATGTATCCCGTTGCTTTGAGCCGGAATACAAGTTTTCGCGCAGTTCTGAGAGAAAAAGTTTACACCTTTCTCTCGTCTACTCTTCGACGACTTGTAAAATCGATGTTCGTGAATCTCGCTAGTTTCGATCTAAACGATGTATCCCGTTGTTTTGAGCCGGAATACAAGTTTTCGCGCAGTGCTGAGAGAAAAAGTTTACAGCTTTCTCAGGTCTACTCTTCGAGGACTTGTAAAATCGATGTTCGTGAATCTCGCTAGTTTCGATCTAAAATGATGTATCCCGTTGTTTTGAGCCGGAATACAAGTTTTCGCGCAGTTCTGAGAGAAAAAGTTTACAGCTCTCTCACGTCTACTCTTCGACGACTTGTAAAATCGATGTTCGTGAATCTCGCTAGTTTCGATCTAAAACGATGTATCCCGTTGTTTTGAGCCGGAATACAAGTTTTCGCGCAGTTCTGAGAGAAAAAGTTTACAGCTTTCTCTCGTCTACTCTTCGACGACTTGTAAAATCGATGTGCGTGAATCTCGCTAGTTTCGATCTAAAACGATGTATCCCGTTGTTTTGAGCCGGAATACAAGTTTTCGCGCAGTTCTGAGAGAAAAAGTTTACACCTTTTTCGCGTCTACTCTTCGACGACTTGTAAAATCGATGTTCGTGAATCTCGCTAGCTTCGACCTAAAACGATGTATCCCGTTGTTTTGAGCCGGAATACAAGTTTTCGCGCAGTTCTGAGAGAAAACGTTTACAGCTTTCTCTCGTCTACTCTCGACGACTTGTAAAATCGAAGTGCGTAAATCTCGCTAGTTTCGATCTAAAACGATGTATCCCGTTGTTTTGAGCCGGAATACAAGTTTTCGCGCAGTTCTGAGAGAAAAAGTTTACAGCTTTCTCGCGTCTACTCTTCGACGACTTGTAAAATCGAAGTGCGTAAATCTCGCTAGTTTCGATCTAAAACGATGTATCCCGTTGTTTTGAGCCGGAATACAAGTTTTCGCGCAGTTCTGAGAGAAAAAGTTTACAGCTTTCTCTCGTCTACTCTTCGACGACTTGTAAAATCGATGTTCGTGAATCTCGCTAGTTTCGATCTAAAACGATGCATCCCGTTGTTTTGAGCCGGAATACAAGTTTTCGCGCAGTTCTGAGAGAAAAAGTTTACAGCTCTCTCTCGTCTACTCTTCGACGACTTGTAAAATCGATGTTCGTGAATCTCGCTAGTTTCGATCTAAAACGATGTATCCCGTTGTTTTGAGCCGGAATACAAGTTTTCGCGCAGTTCTGAGAGAAAAGTTTACAGCTTTCTCTCGTCCTACTCTTCGACGACTTGTAAAATCGATGTTCGTGAATCTCGCTAGTTTCGATCTAAAACGATGTATCCCGTTGTTTTGAGCCGGAATACAAGTTTTCGCGCAGTTCTGAGAGAAAAAGTTTACAGCTTTTTCGCGTCTACTCTTCGACAACTTGTAAAATCGAAGTGCGTAAATCTTCGCTAGTTTCGATCTAAAACGATGTATCCCGTTGTTTTGAGCCTTAATACAAGTTTTCGCGCAGTTCTGAGAGAAAAAGTTTACAGCTCTCTCTCGTCTACTCTTCGACGACTTGTAAAATCGATGTTCGTGAATCTCGCTAGTTTCGATCTAAAACGATGTATCCCGTTGTTTTGAGCCGGAATACAAGTTTTCGCGCAGTTCTGAGAGAAAAAGTTTACACCTTTCTCTCGTCTACTCTTCGACGACTAGTAAAATCGATAATCGTGAATCTCGCTAGTTTCGATCTGAAGCGATGTATCCCGTTGTTTTGAGCCGGAATACAAGTTTTCGCGCAGTGCTGAGAGAAAAAGTTTACAGCTCTCTCAGGTCTACTCTTCGAGGACTTGTAAAATCGATGTTCGTGAATCTCGCTAGTTTCGATCTAAAATGATGTATCCCGTTGTTTTGAGCCGGAATACAAGTTTTCGCGCAGTTCTGAGAGAAAAAGTTTACAGCTCTCTCACGTCTACTCTTCGACGACTTGTAAAATCGATGTTCGTGAATCTCGCTAGCTTGGACCTAAAACGATGTATCCCGTTGTTTTGAGTCTGAATACAAGTTTTCGCGCAGTTCTGAGAGAAAAAGTTTACAGCTTTCTCTCGTCTACTCTTCGACGACTTGTAAAATCCTAGTGCGTAAATCTTGCTAGTTTTGATATAAAACGATGTATCCCGTTGTTTTGAGCCGGAATACAAGTTTTCGCGCAGTTCTGAGAGAAAAAGTTTACACCATTCTCTCGTCTACTATTCGACGACTAGTAAAATCGATGTTCGTGATTCTCGCTAGTTTCGATCTAAAACGATGTATCCTGTTGTTTTGAGCCGGAATACATGTTTTCGCGCAGTTCTGAGAGAAAAAGTTTACAGCTCTCTCTCGTCTACTCTTCGACGACTAGTAAAATCGATGTTCGTGAATCGCGCTAGTTTCGATCTAAAACGATGTATCCCGTTCTTTTGAGCCGGAATACAAGTTTTTGCGCAGTTCTGAGACAAAAAGTTTACACCTTTTTCGCGTCTACTCTTCGACAACTTGTAAAATCGAAGTGCGTAAATCTCGCTAGTTTCGATCTAAAACATTGTATCCCGTTGTTTTGAGCCGGAATACAAGATTTAGCGCAGTTCTGAGAGAAAAGTTTACACCTTTCTCTCGTCTACTCTTCGAGGACATGTAAAATCGATGTTCGTGAATCTCGCTAGTTTCGATCTAAAACGATGTATCCCTTTTATTTAAGCCGGAATACAAGTTTTCGCGCAGTTCTGAGAGAAAAAGTTTACGCCTTTTTCGCGTCTACTCTTCGTCGACTTGTAAAATCCTAGTGCTTAAATCTTCCTAGTTTCGATCTAAAACGATGTATCCTGTTGCTTTGAGCCGGAATACAAGTTTTCGCGCAGTTCTGAGAGAAAAAGTTTACAGCTCTCTCACGTCCACTCTTCGACGACTTGTAAAATCGATGTTCGTGAATCTCGCTAGTTTCGATCTAAAACGATGTATCCCGTTGTTTTGAGCCGGAATACAAGTTTTCGCGCAGTTCTGAGAGAAAAAGTTTACAGCTTTCTCTCGTCTACTCTTCGAGGACTTGTAAAATCGATGTTCGTGAATCTCGCTAGTTTCGATCTAAAATGATGTAACCCGTTGTTTTGAGCCGGAATACAAGTTTTCGCGCAGTTCTGAGAGAAAAACTTTTCAGCTCTCTCACGTCTACTCTTCGACGACTTGTAAAATCGATGTTCGTGAATCTCGCTAGTTTCGATCTAAAACGATGTATCCTGTTGTTTTGAGCCTGAATACAAGTTTTCGCGCAGTTCTGAGAGAAAAAGTTTACAGCTTCTCTCGTCTACTCTTCGACGACTTGTAAAATCGATGTTCGTGAATCTCGCTAGTTTCGATCTAAAACGATGTATCCCGTTGTTTTGAGCCGGAATACAAGTTTTCGCGCAGTTCTGAGAGAAAAAGTTTACAGCTTTCTCGCGTCTACTCTTCGACGACTTGTAAAATCGATGTTCGTGAATCTCGCTAGTTTCGATCTAAAACGATGTATCCCGTTGTTTTGAGCCGGAATACAAGTTTTCGCGCAGTTCTGAGAGAAAAAGTTTACAGCTTTCTCTCGTCTACTCTTCGACGACTTGTAAAATCGATGTTCGTAATCTCGCTAGTTTCGATCTAAAACGATGTATCCCGTTGTTTTGAGCCGGAATACAAGTTTTCGCGCAGTTCTGAGAGAAAAAGTTTACAGCTCTCTCTCGTCTACTCTTCGAGCGACTTGTAAAATCGATGTTCGTGAATCTCGCTAGTTTCGATCTAAAACGATGTATCCCGTTGTTTTGAGCCGGAATACAAGTTTTCGCGCAGTTCTGAGAGAAAAAGTTTACAGCTCTCTCTCGTCCTACTCTTCGACGACTTGTAAAATCGATGTTCGTGAATCGCGCTAGCTTCGATCTAAAACGATGTATCCCGTTGTTTTGAGTCGGAATACAAGTTTTCGCGCAGTTCTGAGAGAAAAAGTTTACACCTTTTTCGCGTCTACTCTTCGACGACTTGTAAAATCGAAGTGCGTAAATCTCGCTAGTTTCGATCTAAAACGATGTATCCCGTTGTTTTGAGCCGGAATACAAGTTTTCGCGCAGTTCTGAGAGAAAAGTTTACAGCTTTCTCTCGTCTACTCTTCGAGGACTTGTAAAATCGATGTTCGTGAATCTCGCTAGTTTCGATCTAAAACGATGTATCCCGTTGTTTTGAGCCTGAATACAAGTTTTCGCGCAGTTCTGAGAGAAAAAGTTTACAGCTTTCTCTCGTCTACTCTTCGACGACTAGTAAAATCGATGTTCGTGAATCTCGCTAGTTTCGATCTGAAGCGATGTATCCCGTTGTTTTGAGCCGGAATACAAGTTTTCGCGCAGTGCTGAGAGAAAAAGTTTACAGCTCTCTCAGGTCCACTCTTCGAGGACTTGTAAAATCGATGTTCGTGAATCTCGCTAGTTTCGATCTAAAATGATGTATCCCGTTGTTTTGAGCCGGAATACAAGTTTTCGCGCAGTTCTGAGAGAAAAAGTTTACAGCTCTCTCACGTCTACTCTTCGACGACTTGTAAAATCGATGTTCGTGAATCTCGCTAGCTTGGACCTAAAACGATGTATCCCGTTGTTTTGAGTCTGAATACAAGTTTTCGCGCAGTTCTGAGAGAAAAAGTTTACAGCTTTCTCTCGTCTACTCTTCGACGACTTGTAAAATCGCTGTGCGTAAATCTTGCTAGTTTCGATCTAAAACGATGTATCCCGTTGTTTTGAGCCGGAATACAAGTTTTCGCGCAGTTCTGAGAGAAAAAGTTTACACCATTCTCTCGTCTACTATTCGACGACTAGTAAAATCGATGTTCGTGATTCTCGCTAGTTTCGATCTAAAACGATGTATCCTGTTGTTTTGAGCCGGAATACATGTTTTCGCGCAGTTCTGAGAGAAAAAGTTTACAGCTCTCTCTCGTCTACTCTTCGACGACTAGTAAAATCGATGTTCGTGAATCGCGCTAGTTTCGATCTAAAACGATGTATCCCGTTCTTTTGAGCCGGAATACAAGTTTTTGCGCAGTTCTGAGACAAAAAGTTTACACCTTTTTCGCGTCTACTCTTCGACAACTTGTAAAATCGAAGTGCGTAAATCTCGCTAGTTTCGATCTAAAACATTGTATCCCGTTGTTTTGAGCCGGAATACAAGATTTAGCGCAGTTCTGAGAGAAAAGTTTACACCTTTCTCTCGTCTACTCTTCGAGGACATGTAAAATCGATGTTCGTGAATCTCGCTAGTTTCGATCTAAAACGATGTATCCTTTTATTTAAGCCGGAATACAAGTTTTCGCGCAGTTCTGAGAGAAAAAGTATACGCCTTTTTCGCGTCTACTCTTCGTCGACTTGTAAAATCCTAGTGCTTAAATCTTCCTAGTTTCGATCTAAAACGATGTATCCTGTTGCTTTGAGCCGGAATACAAGTTTTCGCGCAGTTCTGAGAGAAAAAGTTTACACCTTTCTCTCGTCTACTCTTCGACGACTAGTAAAATCGATAATCGTGAATCTCGCTAGTTTCGATCTGAAGCGATGTATCCCGTTGTTTTGAGCCGGAATACAAGTTTTCGCGCAGTGCTGAGAGAAAGTTTACAGCTTTCTCTCGTCCACTCTTCGAGGACTTGTAAAATCGATGTTCGTGAATCTCGCTAGTTTCGATCTAAAATGATGTAACCCGTTGTTTTGAGCCGGAATACAAGTTTTCGCGCAGTTCTGAGAGAAAAACTTTTCAGCTCTCTCACGTCTACTCTTCGACGACTTGTAAAATCGATGTTCGTGAATCTCGCTAGCTTGGACCTAAAACGATGTATCCTGTTGTTTTGAGTCTGAATACAAGTTTTCGCGCAGTTCTGAGAGAAAAAGTTTACACCTTTCTCTCGTCTACTCTTCGACGACTTGTAAAATCGATAATCGTGAATCTCGCTAGTTTCGATCTGAAGCGATGTATCCCGTTGTTTTGAGCCGGAATACAAGTTTTCGCGCAGTGCTGAGAGAAAGTTTACAGCTTTCTCAGGTCCACTCTTCGAGGACTTGTAAAATCGATGTTCGTGAATCTCGCTAGTTTCGATCTAAAATGATGTAACCCGTTGTTTTGAGCCGGAATACAAGTTTTCGCGCAGTTCTGCGAGAAAAACTTTTCAGCTCTCTCACGTCTACTCTTCGACGACTTGTAAAATCGATGTTCGTGAATCTCGCTAGTTTCGATCTAAAATGATGTATCCCGTTGTTTTGAGCCGGAATACAAGTTTTCGCGCAGTTCTGAGAGAAAAAGTTTACAGCTTCCTCTCGTCTACTCTTCGACGACTTGTAAAATTGAAGTGCGTAAATCTCGCTAGTTTCGATCTAAAATGATGTATCCCGTTGTTTTGAGCCTTAATACAAGTTTTCGCGCAGTTCTGAGAGAAAAATTTTACACCTTTCTCGCGTCTACTCTTCGACGACTTGTAAAATCGAAGTGCGTAAATCTTGCTAGTTTCGATATAAAACGATGTATCCCGTTGTTTTGAGCCGGAATACAAGTTTTCGCGCAGTTCTGAGAGAAAAAGCTTACACCTTTCTCTCGTCTACTATTCGACGACTTGTAAAATCGATGTTCGTGAATCTCGCTAGTTTCGATCTAAAATGATGTATCCCGTTGTTTTGAGCCGGAATACAAGTTTTCGCGCAGTTCTGAGAGAAAAAGTTTACAGCTCTTCTCAGGTCTACTCTTCGAGCGACTTGTAAAATCGATGTTCGTGAATCTCGCTAGTTTCGATCTAAAACGATGTATCCCGTTGTTTTGAGCCGGAATACAAGTTTTCGCGCAGTTCTGAGAGAAAAAGTTTACAGCTTCTCTCGTCCTACTCTTCGACGACTTGTAAAATCGATGTTCGTGAATCTCGCTAGTTTCGATCTAAAATGATGTATCCCGTTGTTTTGAGCCGGAATACAAGTTTTCGCGCAGTGCTGAGAGAAAAGTTTACACCTTTCTCAGCGTCCACTCTTCGACGACTTGTAAAATCGATGTGCGTGAATCTCGCTAGTTTCGATCTAAAACGATGTATCCCGTTGTTTTGAGCCGGAATACAAGTTTTCGCGCAGTGCTGAGAGAAAAAGTTTACAGCTTCTCTCAGGTCCACTCTTCGACGACTTGTAAAATCGATGTTCGTGAATCTCGCTAGTTTCGATCTAAAACGATGTATCCCGTTGTTTTGAGCCGGAATACAAGTTTTCGCGCAGTGCTGAGAGAAAAAGTTTACAGCTTTCTCAGGTCCACTCTTCGACGACTTGTAAAATCGATGTTCGTGAATCTCGCTAGTTTCGATCTAAAACGATGTATCCCGTTGTTTTGAGCCGGAATACAAGTTTTCGCGCAGTGCTGAGAGAAACGTTTACAGCTTTCTCAGGTCTACTCTTCGAGGACTTGTAAAATCGATGTTCGTGAATCTCGCTAGTTTCGATCTAAAATGATGTATCCCGTTGTTTTGAGCCGGAATACAAGTTTTCGCGCAGTGCTGAGAGAAAAAGTTTACAGCTCTCTCACGTCTACTCTTCGAGGACTTGTAAAATCGATGTTCGTGAATCGCGCTAGCTTCGACCTAAAACGATGTATCCCGTTGTTTTGAGCCGGAATACAAGTTTTCGCGCAGTTCTGAGAGAAAAGTTTACAGCTTTCTCTCGTCTACTCTTCGAGGACTTGTAAAATCGATGTTCGTGAATCTCGCTAGTTTCGATCTAAAATGATGTAACCCGTTGTTTTGAGCCGGAATACAAGTTTTCGCGCAGTTCTGCGAGAAAACTTTTCAGCTCTCTCACGTCTACTCTTCGACGACTTGTAAAATCGATGTTCGTGAATCTCGCTAGCTTGGACCTAAAACGATGTATCCTGTTGTTTTGAGTCTGAATACAAGTTTTCGCGCAGTTCTGAGAGAAAAAGTTTACAGCTTCCTCTCGTCTACTCTCGACGACTTGTAAAATTGAAGTGCGTAAATCTCGCTAGTTTCGATCTAAAACGATGTATCCCGTTGTTTTGAGCCTTAATACAAGTTTTCGCGCAGTTCTGAGAGAAAAAGTTTACAGCTTTCTCGCGTCTACTCTTCGACGACTTGTAAAATCGATGTTCGTGAATCTCGCTAGTTTCGATCTAAAACGATGTATCCCGTTGTTTTGAGCCGGAATACAAGTTTTCGCGCAGTTCTGAGAGAAAAGCTTACAGCTTTCTCTCGTCTACTCTTCGACGACTTGTAAAATCGATGTTCGTGAATCTCGCTAGTTTCGATCTAAAACGATGTATCCCGTTGTTTTGAGCCGGAATACAAGTTTTCGCGCAGTTCTGAGAGAAAAAGTTTACAGCTCTCTCTCGGTCTACTCTTCGAGCGACTTGTAAAATCGATGTTCGTGAATCTCGCTAGTTTCGATCTAAAACGATGTATCCCGTTGTTTTGAGCCGGAATACAAGTTTTCGCGCAGTTCTGAGAGAAAAAGTTTACAGCTCTCTCTCGTCCTACTCTTCGACGACTTGTAAAATCGATGTTCGTGAATCTCGCTAGTTTCGATCTAAAACGATGTATCCCGTTGTTTTGAGCCGGAATACAAGTTTTCGCGCAGTTCTCAGAGAAAAAGTTTACACCTTTCTCGCGTCTACTCTTCGACGACTTGTAAAATCGATGTTCGTGAATCTCGCTAGTTTCGATCTAAAACGATGTATCCCGTTGTTTTGAGCCGGAATACAAGTTTTCGCGCAGTTCTGAGAGAAAAAGTTTACAGCTCTCTCTCGGTCTACTCTTCGACGACTTGTAAAATCGATGTTCGTGAATCTCGCTAGTTTCGATCTAAAACGATGTATCCCGTTGTTTTGAGCCGGAATACAAGTTTTCGCGCAGTGCTGAGAGAAAAAGTTTACAGCTTCTCTCAGGTCCACTCTTCGAGGACTTGTAAAATCGATGTTCGTGAATCTCGCTAGTTTCGATCTGAAGAATGATGTATCCCGTTGTTTTGAGCCGGAATACAAGTTTTCGCGCAGTGCTGAGAGAAAGTTTACAGCTTCTCTCAGGTCCACTCTTCGAGGACTTGTAAAATCGATGTTCGTGAATCTCGCTAGTTTCGATCTAAAATGATGTATCCCGTTGTTTTGAGCCGGAATACAAGTTTTCGCGCAGTGCTGAGAGAAAGTTTACAGCTCTCTCTCAGGTCCACTCTTCGAGGACTTGTAAAATCGATGTTCGTGAATCTCGCTAGTTTCGATCTAAAATGATGTATCCCGTTGTTTTGAGCCGGAATACAAGTTTTCGCGCAGTGCTGAGAGAAAGTTTACAGCTTTCTCAGCGTCCACTCTTCGAGGACTTGTAAAATCGATGTTCGTGAATCTCGCTAGTTTCGATCTAAAATGATGTATCCCGTTGTTTTGAGCCGGAATACAAGTTTTCGCGCAGTGCTGAGAGAAAGTTTACAGCTTTCTCAGGTCCACTCTTCGAGGACTTGTAAAATCGATGTTCGTGAATCTCGCTAGTTTCGATCTAAAACGATGTATCCCGTTTATTTGAGCCGGAATACAAGTTTTCGCGCAGTGCTGAGAGAAAAAGTTTACAGCCTTTCTCAGCGTCCACTCTTCGTCGACTTGTAAAATCGCTAGTGCGTGAATCTTCGCTAGTTTCGATCTTAAACGATGTATCCCGTTGCTTTGAGCCGGAATACAAGTTTTCGCGCAGTGCTGAGAGAAAGTTTACAGCTTTCTCAGGTCCACTCTTCGAGGACTTGTAAAATCGATGTTCGTGAATCTCGCTAGTTTCGATCTAAAATGATGTATCCCGTTGTTTTGAGCCGGAATACAAGTTTTCGCGCAGTGCTGAGAGAAAGTTTACAGCTTTCTCAGGTCCACTCTTCGAGGACTTGTAAAATCGATGTTCGTGAATCTCGCTAGTTTCGATCTAAAATGATGTATCCCGTTGTTTTGAGCCGGAATACAAGTTTTCGCGCAGTGCTGAGAGAAAAAGTTTACAGCTTTCTCAGGTCCACTCTTCGACGACTTGTAAAATCGATGTTCGTGAATCTCGCTAGTTTCGATCTAAAACGATGTATCCCGTTGTTTTGAGCCGGAATACAAGTTTTCGCGCAGTGCTGAGAGAAAGTTTACAGCTTTCTCAGGTCCACTCTTCGAGGACTTGTAAAATCGATGTTCGTGAATCTCGCTAGTTTCGATCTAAAATGATGTATCCCGTTGTTTTGAGCCGGAATACAAGTTTTCGCGCAGTGCTGAGAGAAAGTTTACAGCTTTCTCAGGTCCACTCTTCGAGGACTTGTAAAATCGATGTTCGTGAATCTCGCTAGTTTCGATCTAAAATGATGTATCCCGTTGTTTTGAGCCGGAATACAAGTTTTCGCGCAGTGCTGAGAGAAAGTTTACAGCTTTCTCAGGTCCACTCTTCGAGGACTTGTAAAATCGATGTTCGTGAATCTCGCTAGTTTCGATCTAAAATGATGTATCCCGTTGTTTTGAGCCGGAATACAAGTTTTCGCGCAGTGCTGAGAGAAAGTTTACAGCTTTCTCAGGTCCACTCTTCGAGGACTTGTAAAATCGATGTTCGTGAATCTCGCTAGTTTCGATCTAAAATGATGTATCCCGTTGTTTTGAGCCGGAATACAAGTTTTCGCGCAGTGCTGAGAGAAAGTTTACAGCTTTCTCAGGTCCACTCTTCGAGGACTTGTAAAATCGATGTTCGTGAATCTCGCTAGTTTCGATCTAAAATGATGTATCCCGTTGTTTTGAGCCGGAATACAAGTTTTCGCGCAGTGCTGAGAGAAAGTTTACAGCTTTCTCAGGTCCACTCTTCGAGGACTTGTAAAATCGATGTTCGTGAATCTCGCTAGTTTCGATCTAAAATGATGTATCCCGTTGTTTTGAGCCGGAATACAAGTTTTCGCGCAGTGCTGAGAGAAAGTTTACAGCTTTCTCAGGTCCACTCTTCGAGGACTTGTAAAATCGATGTTCGTGAATCTCGCTAGTTTCGATCTAAAATGATGTATCCCGTTGTTTTGAGCCGGAATACAAGTTTTCGCGCAGTGCTGAGAGAAAGTTTACAGCTTTCTCAGGTCCACTCTTCGAGGACTTGTAAAATCGATGTTCGTGAATCTCGCTAGTTTCGATCTAAAATGATGTATCCCGTTGTTTTGAGCCGGAATACAAGTTTTCGCGCAGTGCTGAGAGAAAGTTTACAGCTTTCTCAGGTCCACTCTTCGAGGACTTGTAAAATCGATGTTCGTGAATCTCGCTAGTTTCGATCTAAAATGATGTAACCCGTTGTTTTGAGCCGGAATACAAGTTTTCGCGCAGTGCTGAGAGAAAGTTTACAGCTTTCTCAGGTCCACTCTTCGAGGACTTGTAAAATCGATGTTCGTGAATCTCGCTAGTTTCGATCTAAAATGATGTATCCCGTTGTTTTGAGCCGGAATACAAGTTTTCGCGCAGTGCTGAGAGAAAGTTTACAGCTTTCTCAGGTCCACTCTTCGAGGACTTGTAAAATCGATGTTCGTGAATCTCGCTAGTTTCGATCTAAAATGATGTAACCCGTTGTTTTGAGCCGGAATACAAGTTTTCGCGCAGTGCTGAGAGAAAGTTTACAGCTTTCTCAGGTCCACTCTTCGAGGACTTGTAAAATCGATGTTCGTGAATCTCGCTAGTTTCGATCTAAAATGATGTATCCCGTTGTTTTGAGCCGGAATACAAGTTTTCGCGCAGTGCTGAGAGAAAGTTTACAGCTTTCTCAGGTCCACTCTTCGAGGACTTGTAAAATCGATGTTCGTGAATCTCGCTAGTTTCGATCTAAAATGATGTAACCCGTTGTTTTGAGCCGGAATACAAGTTTTCGCGCAGTGCTGAGAGAAAGTTTACAGCTTTCTCAGGTCCACTCTTCGAGGACTTGTAAAATCGATGTTCGTGAATCTCGCTAGTTTCGATCTAAAATGATGTATCCCGTTGTTTTGAGCCGGAATACAAGTTTTCGCGCAGTGCTGAGAGAAAGTTTACAGCTTTCTCAGGTCCACTCTTCGAGGACTTGTAAAATCGATGTTCGTGAATCTCGCTAGTTTCGATCTAAAATGATGTAACCCGTTGTTTTGAGCCGGAATACAAGTTTTCGCGCAGTGCTGAGAGAAAGTTTACAGCTTTCTCAGGTCCACTCTTCGAGGACTTGTAAAATCGATGTTCGTGAATCTCGCTAGTTTCGATCTAAAGCGATGTATCCCGTTGTTTTGAGCCGGAATACAAGTTTTCGCGCAGTGCTGAGAGAAAGTTTACAGCTTTCTCAGGTCCACTCTTCGAGGACTTGTAAAATCGATGTTCGTGAATCTCGCTAGTTTCGATCTAAAATGATGTAACCCGTTGTTTTGAGCCGGAATACAAGTTTTCGCGCAGTGCTGAGAGAAAGTTTACAGCTTTCTCAGGTCCACTCTTCGAGGACTTGTAAAATCGATGTTCGTGAATCTCGCTAGTTTCGATCTAAAATGATGTATCCCGTTGTTTTGAGCCGGAATACAAGTTTTCGCGCAGTGCTGAGAGAAAGTTTACAGCTTTCTCAGGTCCACTCTTCGAGGACTTGTAAAATCGATGTTCGTGAATCTCGCTAGTTTCGATCTAAAATGATGTAACCCGTTGTTTTGAGCCGGAATACAAGTTTTCGCGCAGTGCTGAGAGAAAGCTTTACAGCTTTCTCAGGTCCACTCTTCGAGGACTTGTAAAATCGATGTTCGTGAATCTCGCTAGTTTCGATCTAAAATGATGTATCCCGTTGTTTTGAGCCGGAATACAAGTTTTCGCGCAGTGCTGAGAGAAAGTTTACAGCTTTCTCAGGTCCACTCTTCGAGGACTTGTAAAATCGATGTTCGTGAATCTCGCTAGTTTCGATCTAAAATGATGTATCCCGTTGTTTTGAGCCGGAATACAAGTTTTCGCGCAGTGCTGAGAGAAAGTTTACAGCTTTCTCAGGTCCACTCTTCGAGGACTTGTAAAATCGATGTTCGTGAATCTCGCTAGTTTCGATCTAAAATGATGTAACCCGTTGTTTTGAGCCGGAATACAAGTTTTCGCGCAGTGCTGAGAGAAAGTTTACAGCTTTCTCAGGTCCACTCTTCGAGGACTTGTAAAATCGATGTTCGTGAATCTCGCTAGTTTCGATCTAAAATGATGTATCCCGTTGTTTTGAGCCGGAATACAAGTTTTCGCGCAGTGCTGAGAGAAAGTTTACAGCTTTCTCAGGTCCACTCTTCGAGGACTTGTAAAATCGATGTTCGTGAATCTCGCTAGTTTCGATCTAAAATGATGTAACCCGTTGTTTTGAGCCGGAATACAAGTTTTCGCGCAGTGCTGAGAGAAAGTTTACAGCTTTCTCAGGTCCACTCTTCGAGGACTTGTAAAATCGATGTTCGTGAATCTCGCTAGTTTCGATCTAAAATGATGTATCCCGTTGTTTTGAGCCGGAATACAAGTTTTCGCGCAGTGCTGAGAGAAAGTTTACAGCTTTCTCAGGTCCACTCTTCGAGGACTTGTAAAATCGATGTTCGTGAATCTCGCTAGTTTCGATCTAAAATGATGTAACCCGTTGTTTTGAGCCGGAATACAAGTTTTCGCGCAGTGCTGAGAGAAAGTTTACAGCTTTCTCAGGTCCACTCTTCGAGGACTTGTAAAATCGATGTTCGTGAATCTCGCTAGTTTCGATCTAAAATGATGTATCCCGTTGTTTTGAGCCGGAATACAAGTTTTCGCGCAGTGCTGAGAGAAAGTTTACAGCTTTCTCAGGTCCACTCTTCGAGGACTTGTAAAATCGATGTTCGTGAATCTCGCTAGTTTCGATCTAAAATGATGTAACCCGTTGTTTTGAGCCGGAATACAAGTTTTCGCGCAGTGCTGAGAGAAAGTTTACAGCTTTCTCAGGTCCACTCTTCGAGGACTTGTAAAATCGATGTTCGTGAATCTCGCTAGTTTCGATCTAAAATGATGTATCCCGTTGTTTTGAGCCGGAATACAAGTTTTCGCGCAGTGCTGAGAGAAAGTTTACAGCTTTCTCAGGTCCACTCTTCGAGGACTTGTAAAATCGATGTTCGTGAATCTCGCTAGTTTCGATCTAAAATGATGTAACCCGTTGTTTTGAGCCGGAATACAAGTTTTCGCGCAGTGCTGAGAGAAAGTTTACAGCTTTCTCAGGTCCACTCTTCGAGGACTTGTAAAATCGATGTTCGTGAATCTCGCTAGTTTCGATCTAAAATGATGTATCCCGTTGTTTTGAGCCGGAATACAAGTTTTCGCGCAGTGCTGAGAGAAAGTTTACAGCTTTCTCAGGTCCACTCTTCGAGGACTTGTAAAATCGATGTTCGTGAATCTCGCTAGTTTCGATCTAAAATGATGTATCCCGTTGTTTTGAGCCGGAATACAAGTTTTCGCGCAGTGCTGAGAGAAAGTTTACAGCTTTCTCAGGTCCACTCTTCGAGGACTTGTAAAATCGATGTTCGTGAATCTCGCTAGTTTCGATCTAAAATGATGTATCCCGTTGTTTTGAGCCGGAATACAAGTTTTCGCGCAGTGCTGAGAGAAAGTTTACAGCTTTCTCAGGTCCACTCTTCGAGGACTTGTAAAATCGATGTTCGTGAATCTCGCTAGTTTCGATCTAAAATGATGTATCCCGTTGTTTTGAGCCGGAATACAAGTTTTCGCGCAGTGCTGAGAGAAAGTTTACAGCTTTCTCAGGTCCACTCTTCGAGGACTTGTAAAATCGATGTTCGTGAATCTCGCTAGTTTCGATCTAAAATGATGTAACCCGTTGTTTTGAGCCGGAATACAAGTTTTCGCGCAGTGCTGAGAGAAAGTTTACAGCTTTCTCAGGTCCACTCTTCGAGGACTTGTAAAATCGATGTTCGTGAATCTCGCTAGTTTCGATCTAAAATGATGTATCCCGTTGTTTTGAGCCGGAATACAAGTTTTCGCGCAGTGCTGAGAGAAAGTTTACAGCTTTCTCAGGTCCACTCTTCGAGGACTTGTAAAATCGATGTTCGTGAATCTCGCTAGTTTCGATCTAAAATGATGTAACCCGTTGTTTTGAGCCGGAATACAAGTTTTCGCGCAGTGCTGAGAGAAAGTTTACAGCTTTCTCAGGTCCACTCTTCGAGGACTTGTAAAATCGATGTTCGTGAATCTCGCTAGTTTCGATCTAAAATGATGTATCCCGTTGTTTTGAGCCGGAATACAAGTTTTCGCGCAGTGCTGAGAGAAAGTTTACAGCTTTCTCAGGTCCACTCTTCGAGGACTTGTAAAATCGATGTTCGTGAATCTCGCTAGTTTCGATCTAAAATGATGTATCCCGTTGTTTTGAGCCGGAATACAAGTTTTCGCGCAGTGCTGAGAGAAAGTTTACAGCTTTCTCAGGTCCACTCTTCGAGGACTTGTAAAATCGATGTTCGTGAATCTCGCTAGTTTCGATCTAAAATGATGTATCCCGTTGTTTTGAGCCGGAATACAAGTTTTCGCGCAGTGCTGAGAGAAAGTTTACAGCTTTCTCAGGTCCACTCTTCGAGGACTTGTAAAATCGATGTTCGTGAATCTCGCTAGTTTCGATCTAAAATGATGTAACCCGTTGTTTTGAGCCGGAATACAAGTTTTCGCGCAGTTCTGCGAGAAAAACTTTTCAGCTCTCTCACGTCTACTCTTCGACGACTTGTAAAATCGATGTTCGTGAATCTCGCTAGCTTGGACCTAAAACGATGTATCCTGTTGTTTTGAGTCGGAATACAAGTTTTCGCGCAGTTCTGAGAGAAAAAGTTTACACCATTCTCTCGTCTACTCTTCGACGACTAGTAAAATCGATGTTCGTGATTCTCGCTAGTTTCGATCTAAAACGATGTATCCTGTTGTTTTGAGCCGGAATACATGTTTTCGCGCAGTTCTGAGAGAAAAAGTTTACAGCTCTCTCTCGTCTACTCTTCGACGACTAGTAAAATCGATGTTCGTGAATCGCGCTAGTTTCGATCTAAAACAATGTATCCCGTTCTTTTGAGCCGGAATACAAGTTTTCGCGCAGTGCTGAGAGAAAGTTTACAGCTTTCTCAGGTCCACTCTTCGAGGACTTGTAAAATCGATGTTCGTGAATCTCGCTAGTTTCGATCTAAAATGATGTAACCCGTTGTTTGGAGCCGGAATACAAGATTTAGCGCAGTTCTGAGAGAAAAGTTTACACCTTTCTCTCGTCTACTCTTCGAGGACATGTAAAATCGATGTTCGTGAATCTCGCTAGTTTCGATCTAAAACGATGTATCCCTTTTATTTAAGCCGGAATACAAGTTTTCGCGCAGTTCTGAGAGAAAAATTTTACACCTTTTTCGCGTCTACTCTTCGACGACTTGTAAAATCGAAGTGCGTAAATCTTGCTAGTTTCGATATAAAACGATGTATCCCGTTGTTTTGAGCCGGAATACAAGTTTTCGCGCAGTTCTGAGAGAAAAAGCTTACACCTTTCTCTCGTCTACTATTCGACGACTAGTAAAATCGATGTTCGTGATTCTCGCTAGTTTCGATCAAAAACGATGCATCCCGTTGTTTTGAGCCGGAATACAAGTTTTCGCGCAGTTCTGAGAGAAAAAGTTTACAGCTCTCTCTCGTCTACTCTTCGGCGACTTGTAAAATTGATGTTCGTGAATCTCGCTAGTTTCGATCAAAAACGATGCATCCCGTTGTTTTGAGCCGGAATACAAGTTTTCGCGCAGTTCCGAGAGAAAAATTTTACAGCTCTCTCTCGCCTACTCTTCGACGACTTGTAAAATCGATGTTCGTGAATCGCGCTAGCTTGGACCTAAAACGATGTATCCCGTTGTTTTGAGTCTGAATACAAGTTTTCGCGCAGTTCTGAGAGAAAAAGTTTACACCTTTTTCGCGTCTACTCTTCGACAACTTGTAAAATCGAAGTGCATAAATCTTGCTAGTTTCGATCTAAAACGATGTATCCCGTTGTTTTGAGCCTTAATACAAGTTTTCGCGCAGTTCTGAGAGAAAAATTTTACAGCTCTTCTCGTTTACTCTTCGACGACTTGTAAAATCGATGTTCGTGAATCTCGCTAGCTTGGACCTAAAACGATGTATCCCGTTGTTTTGAGTCTGAATACAAGTTTTCGCGCAGTTCTGAGAGAAAAAGTTTACAGCTCTCTCTCGTCTACTCTTCGACGACTAGTAAAATCGATAATCGTGAATCTCGCTAGTTTCGATCTGAAGCGATGTATCCCGTTGTTTTGAGCCGGAAAACAAGTTTTCGCGCAGTGCTGAGAGAAAAAGTTTACAGCTCTCTCAGGTCTACTCTTCGAGGACTTGTAAAATCGATGTTCGTGAATCTCGCTAGTTTCGATCTAAAATGATGTATCCCGTTGTTTTGAGCCGGAAAACAAGTTTTCGCGCAGTTCTGAGAGAAAAAGTTTACAGCTCTCTCACGTCTACTCTTCGACGACTTGTAAAATCGATGTTCGTGAATCGCGCTAGCTTGGACCTAAAACGATGTATCCCGTTGTTTTGAGTCTGAATACAAGTTTTCGCGCAGTTCTGAGAGAAAAAGTTTCCAGCTTTCTCTCGTCTACTCTCGACGACTTGTAAAATTGAAGTGCGTAAATCTCGCTAGTTTCGATCTAAATCGATGTATCCCGTTGTTTTGAGCCTTAATACAAGTTTTCGCGCAGTTCTGAGTGAAAATGTTTGCACCTTTTTCGCGTCTACTCTTCGACAACTTGTAAAATCGAAGTGCATAAATGTTGCTAGTTTCGATCTAAAACGATGTATTCTGTTGTTTTGAGCCTTAATACAAGTTTTCGCGCAGTTCTGAAAGAAAAAGTTTACAGCTTTCTCTCGTCTACTCTCAAAGACTTGTAAAATCGATGTGCGTAAATCTCGCTAGTTTCCATCTAAAACGATGTATCCCGTTGTTTTGAAACGGAATACAAGTTTTCGCGAAGTTCTGAGAGAAAAAGTTTACACCTTTTTCGCGTCTACTCTTCGACGACTTGTAAAATCGAAGTGCGTACATCTCGCTAGTTTCGATCTAAAACAATGTATCCCGTTGTTTTGAGCCGGAATACAAGATTTCACGCAGTTCTGAGAGAAAAAGTTTACACCTTTTTCGCGTCTACTCTTCGACAACTTGTAAAATCGAAGTGCATAAATCTTGCTAGTTTCGATCTAAAACGATGTATCCCGTTGTTTTGAGCCTTAATACAAGTTTTAGCGCAGTTCTGAGAGAAAAATTTTACAGCTCTCTCTCGTTTACTCTTCGACGACTTGTAAAATCGATGTTCGTGAATCTCGCTAGCTTGGACCTAAAACGATGTATCCCGTTGTTTTGAGTCTGAATACAAGTTTTCGCGCAGTTCTGAGAGAAAAAGTTTACAGCTCTCTCTCGTCTACTCTTCGACGACTAGTAAAATCGATAATCGTGAATCTCGCTAGTTTCGATCTGAAGCGATGTATCCCGTTGTTTTGAGCCGGAATACAAGTTTTCGCGCAGTGCTGAGAGAAAAAGTTTACAGCTCTCTCAGGTCTACTCTTCGAGGACTTGTAAAATCGATGTTCGTGAATCTCGCTAGTTTCGATCTAAAATGATGTATCCCGTTGTTTTGAGCCGGAATACAAGTTTTCGCGCAGTTCTGAGAGAAAAAGTTTACAGCTCTCTCACGTCTACTCTTCGACGACTTGTAAAATCGATGTTCGTGAATCGCGCTAGCTTGGACCTAAAACGATGTATCCCGTTGTTTTGAGTCTGAATACAAGTTTTCGCGCAGTTCTGAGAGAAAAAGTTTACAGCTTTCTCTCGTCTACTCTCGACGACTTGTAAAATTGAAGTGCGTAAATCTCGCTAGTTTCGATCTAAATCGATGTATCCCGTTGTTTTGAGCCGGAATACAAGTTTTCGCGCAGTTCTGAGTGAAAATGTTTGCACCTTTCTCGCGTCTACTCTTCGACGACTTGTAAAATCGATGTGCGTGAATGTTGCTAGTTTCGATCTAAAACGATGTATTCCGTTGTTTTGAGCCGGAATACAAGTTTTCGCGCAGTTCTGAGAGAAAAAGTTTACAGCTTTCTCGCGTCTACTCTTCGACGACTTGTAAAATCGATGTTCGTGAATCTCGCTAGTTTCGATCTAAAACGATGTATCCCGTTGTTTTGAGCCGGAATACAAGTTTTCGCGCAGTTCTGAGAGAAAAAGTTTACAGCTTTCTCGCGTCTACTCTTCGACGACTTGTAAAATCGAAGTGCGTAATCTCGCTAGTTTCGATCTAAAACGATGTATCCCGTTGTTTTGAGCCGGAATACAAGTTTTCGCGCAGTTCTGAGAGAAAGTTTACAGCTTTCTCTCGTCTACTCTTCGAGGACTTGTAAAATCGATGTTCGTGAATCTCGCTAGTTTCGATCTAAAACGATGTATCCCGTTGTTTTGAGCCGGAATACAAGTTTTCGCGCAGTTCTGAGAGAAAAAGTTTACACCTTTTTCGCGTCTACTCTTCGACAACTTGTAAAATCGAAGTGCTTAAATCTTCCTAGTTTCGATCTAAAACGATGTATCCTGTTGCTTTCAGCCGAAATACAAGTTTTCGCGCAGTTCTGAGAGAAAAAGTTTACAGCTCTCTCACGTCTACTCTTCGAGGACTTGTAAAATCGATGTTCGTGAATCTCGCAGGTTTTCGCGCAGTTCTGAGAGAAGTTTACAGCTCTCTCACGTCTACTCTTCGAGGACTTGTAAAATCGATGTTCGTGAATCTCGCTAGTTTCGATCTAAAATGATGTATCCCGTTGTTTTGAGCCGGAATACAAGTTTTCGCGCAGTTCTGAGAGAAAAAGTTTACAGCTCTCTCACGTCTACTCTTCGACGACTTGTAAAATCGATGTTCGTGAATCTCGCTAGTTTCGATCTAAAACGATGTATCCCGTTGTTTTGAGCCGGAATACAAGTTTTCGCGCAGTTCTGAGAGAAAAAGTTTACAGCTCTCTCTCGTCCACTCTTCGACGACTTGTAAAATCGATGTTCGTGAATCTCGCTAGTTTCGATCTAAAACGATGTATCCCGTTGTTTTGAGCCGGAATACAAGTTTTCGCGCAGTTCTGAGAGAAAAGTTTACAGCTTTCTCTCGTCTACTCTTCGAGGACTTGTAAAATCGATGTTCGTGAATCTCGCTAGCTTCGATCTAAAATGATGTATCCCGTTGTTTTCAGCCGGAATACAAGTTCTCGCGCAGCTCTGAGAGAAAAAGTTTACAGCTTTCTCTCGTCTACTCTTCGACGACTTGTAAAATCGATGTTCGGGAATCTCGCTTGTTTCGATCTGAAGTGATGTATCCCGTTGTTTTGAGCCGGAATACAAGTTTTCGCGCAGTGCTGAGAGAAAAAGTTTACAGCTCTCTCAGGTCCACTCTTCGAGGACTTGTAAAATCGATGTTCGTGAATCTCGCTAGTTTCGATCTAAAATGATGTATCCCGTTGTTTTGAGCCGGAATACAAGTTTTCGCGCAGTTCTGAGAGAAAAAGTTTTCAGCTCTCTCACGTCTACTCTTCGACGACTTGTAAAATCGATGTTCGTGAATCTCGCTAGCTTGGACCTAAAACGATGTATCCCGTTGTTTTGAGTCGGAATACAAGTTTTCGCGCAGTTCTGAGAGAAAATGTTTACAGCTTTCTCTCGTCTACTCTCGACGACTTGTAAAATTGAAGTGCGTAAATCTCGCTAGTTTCGATCTAAAACGATGTATCCCGTTGTTTTGAGCCTTAATACAAGTTTTCGCGCAGTTCTGAGAGAAAAAGTTTACACCTTTCTCGCGTCTACTCTTCGACGACTTGTAAAATCGATGTGCGTGAATCTCGCTAGTTTCGATCTAAAACGATGTATCCCGTTGTTTTGAGCCGGAATACAAGTTTTCGCGCAGTTCTGAGAGAAAACGTTTACACCTTCTCTCGTCTACTCTTCGACGACTTGTAAAATCGATGTTCGTGATTCTCGCTAGTTTCGATCTAAAACGATGTATCCCGTTGTTTTGAGCCGGAATACAAGTTTTCGCGCAGTTCTGAGAGAAAAAGTTTACAGCTCTCTCTCGTCTACTCTTCGACGACTTGTAAAATCGATGTTCGTGAATCTCGCTAGTTTCGATCTAAAACGATGTATCCCGTTGTTTTGAGCCGGAATACAAGTTTTCGCGCAGTTCTGAGAGAAAAAGTTTACAGCTTCTCTCGTCTACTCTTCGACGACTTGTAAAATCGATGTTCGTGAATCTCGCTAGTTTCGATCTAAAACGATGTATCCCGTTGTTTTGAGCCGGAATACAAGTTTTCGCGCAGTTCTGAGAGAAAAAGTTTACAGCTTCTCTCGTCTACTCTTCGAGGACTTGTAAAATCGATGTTCGTGAATCTCGCTAGTTTCGATCTAAAACGATGTATCCCGTTGTTTTGAGCCGGAATACAAGTTTTCGCGCAGTTCTGAGAGAAAAATTTTACAGCTCTCTCTCGTCCTACTCTTCGACGACTTGTAAAATCGATGTTCGTGAATTTTGCTAGTTTCGATCTAAAACGATGTATCCCTTTGTTTTGAGCCGGAATACAAGTTTTCGCACAGTTCTGAGAGAAAAAGTTTACACCTTTCTCTCGTCTACTCTTCGGCGACTAGTAAAATCGATGTTCGTGAATCTCGCTAGTTTCGATCTAAAAGGATGTATCCCGTTGTTTTGAGCCGGAATACAAGTTTTCGCGCAGTTCTGAGAGAAAAAGTTTACAGCTCTCTCACGTCTACCCTTCGAGGACTGTAAATCGATGTTAGTGACTCTCGCTAGTTTCGATCTAAAATCGATGTATCCCGTTGTTTTAAGCCGGAATACATGTTTTCGCGCAGTTCTGAGAGAAAATGTTTGCATCTTTTTCGCGTCTACTCTTCGACAACTTGTAAAATCGAAGTGCATAAATCTTGCTAGTTTCGATCTAAAACGATGTATCCCGTTGTTTTGAGCCGTAATACAAGTTTTCGCGCAGTTCTGAGAAAAAGTTTACAGCTTTCTCTCGTCTACTCTTCGACGACTTGTAAAATCGATGTTCGTGAATCTCGCTAGTTTCGATCTAAAACGATGTATCCCGTTGTTTTGAGCCGGAATACAAGTTTTCGCGCAGTTCTGAGAGAAAAAGTTTACAGCTTCCTCTCGTCTACTCTCGACGACTTGTAAAATCGAAGTGCGTAAATCTCGCTAGTTTCGATCTAAAACGATGTATCCCGTTGTTTTGAGCCGGAATACAAGTTTTCGCGCAGTTCTGAGAGAAAATTTTACACCTTTTTCGCGTCTACTCTTCGACGACTTGTAAAATCGAAGTGCGTAAATCTTGCTAGTTTCGATATAAAACGATGTATCCCGTTGTTTTGAGCCGGAATACAAGTTTTCGCGCAGTTCTGAGAGAAAAAGCTTACACCTTTCTCTCGTCTACTATTCGACGACTAGTAAAATCGATGTTCGTGATTCTCGCTAGTTTCGATCAAAAACGATGCATCCCGTTGTTTTGAGCCGGAATACAAGTTTTCGCGCAGTTCTGAGAGAAAAAGTTTACAGCTCTCTCTCGTCTACTCTTCGGCGACTTGTAAAATTGATGTTCGTGAATCTCGCTAGTTTCGATCAAAAACGATGCATCCCGTTGTTTTGAGCCGGAATACAAGTTTTCGCGCAGTTCCGAGAGAAAAATTTTACAGCTCTCTCTCGCCTACTCTTCGACGACTTGTAAAATCGATGTTCGTGAATCGCGCTAGCTTGGACCTAAAACGATGTATCCCGTTGTTTTGAGTCTGAATACAAGTTTTCGCGCAGTTCTGAGAGAAAAAGTTTACATCTTTTTCGCGTCTACTCTTCGACAACTTGTAAAATCGAAGTGCATAAATCTTGCTAGTTTCGATCTAAAACGATGTATCCCGTTGTTTTGAGCCTTAATACAAGTTTTCGCGCAGTTCTGAGAGAAAAATTTTACAGCTCTCTCTCGTTTACTCTTCGACGACTTGTAAAATCGATGTTCGTGAATCTCGCTAGCTTGGACCTAAAACGATGTATCCCGTTGTTTTGAGTCTGAATACAAGTTTTCGCGCAGTTCTGAGAGAAAAAGTTTACAGCTCTCTCTCGTCTACTCTTCGACGACTAGTAAAATCGATAATCGTGAATCTCGCTAGTTTCGATCTGAAGCGATGTATCCCGTTGTTTTGAGCCGGAATACAAGTTTTCGCGCAGTGCTGAGAGAAAAAGTTTACAGCTCTCTCAGGTCTACTCTTCGAGGACTTGTAAAATCGATGTTCGTGAATCTCGCTAGTTTCGATCTAAAATGATGTATCCCGTTGTTTTGAGCCGGAATACAAGTTTTCGCGCAGTTCTGAGAGAAAAAGTTTACAGCTCTCTCACGTCTACTCTTCGACGACTTGTAAAATCGATGTTCGTGAATCGCGCTAGCTTGGACCTAAAACGATGTATCCCGTTGTTTTGAGTCTGAATACAAGTTTTCGCGCAGTTCTGAGAGAAAAAGTTTCCAGCTTTCTCTCGTCTACTCTCGACGACTTGTAAAATTGAAGTGCGTAAATCTCGCTAGTTTCGATCTAAATCGATGTATCCCGTTGTTTTGAGCCTTAATACAAGTTTTCGCGCAGTTCTGAGTGAAAATGTTTGCACCTTTTTCGCGTCTACTCTTCGACAACTTGTAAAATCGAAGTGCATAAATGTTGCTAGTTTCGATCTAAAACGATGTATTCTGTTGTTTTGAGCCTTAATACAAGTTTTCGCGCAGTTCTGAAAGAAAAAGTTTACAGCTTTCTCTCGTCTCCTCTCAACGACTTGTAAAATCGATGTGCGTAAATCTCGCTAGTTTCCATCTAAAACGATGTATCCCGTTGTTTTGAAACGGAATACAAGTTTTCGCGAAGTTCTGAGAGAAAAAGTTTACACCTTTTTCGCGTCTACTCTTCGACGACTTGTAAAATCGAAGTGCGTACATCTCGCTAGTTTCGATCTAAAACAATGTATCCCGTTGTTTTGAGCCGGAATACAAGATTTCACGCAGTTCTGAGAGAAAAAGTTTACACCTTTTTCGCGTCTACTCTTCGACAACTTGTAAAATCGAAGTGCATAAATCTTGCTAGTTTCGATCTAAAACGATGTATCCCGTTGTTTTGAGCCTTAATACAAGTTTTCGCGCAGTTCTGAGAGAAAAATTTTACAGCTCTCTCTCGTTTACTCTTCGACGACTTGTAAAATCGATGTTCGTGAATCTCGCTAGCTTGGACCTAAAACGATGTATCCCGTTGTTTTGAGTCTGAATACAAGTTTTCGCGCAGTTCTGAGAGAAAAAGTTTACAGCTCTCTCTCGTCTACTCTTCGACGACTAGTAAAATCGATAATCGTGAATCTCGCTAGTTTCGATCTGAAGCGATGTATCCCGTTGTTTTGAGCCGGAAAACAAGTTTTCGCGCAGTGCTGAGAGAAAAAGTTTACAGCTCTCTCAGGTCTACTCTTCGAGGACTTGTAAAATCGATGTTCGTGAATCTCGCTAGTTTCGATCTAAAATGATGTATCCCGTTGTTTTGAGCCGGAAAACAAGTTTTCGCGCAGTTCTGAGCGAAAAAGTTTACAGCTCTCTCACGTCTACTCTTCGACGACTTGTAAAATCGATGTTCGTGAATCGCGCTAGCTTGGACCTAAAACGATGTATCCCGTTGTTTTGAGTCTGAATACAAGTTTTCGCGCAGTTCTGAGAGAAAAAGTTTACAGCTTTCTCTCGTCTACTCTCGACGACTTGTAAAATTGAAGTGCGTAAATCTCGCTAGTTTCGATCTAAATCGATGTATCCCGTTGTTTTGAGCCTTAATACAAGTTTTCGCGCAGTTCTGAGTGAAAATGTTTGCACCTTTTTCGCGTCTACTCTTCGACAACTTGTAAAATCGAAGTGCATAAATGTTGCTAGTTTCGATCTAAAACGATGTATTCCGTTGTTTTGAGCCTTAATACAAGTTTTCGCGCAGTTCTGAAAGAAAAAGTTTACAGCTTTCTCTCGTCTACTCTCAACGACTTGTAAAATCGATGTGCGTAAATCTCGCTAGTTTCCATCTAAAACGATGTATCCCGTTGTTTTGAAACGGAATACAAGTTTTCGCGAAGTTCTGAGAGAAAAAGTTTACACCTTTTTCGCGTCTACTCTTCGACGACTTGTAAAATCGAAGTGCGTACATCTCGCTAGTTTCGATCTAAAACAATGTATCCCGTTGTTTTGAGCCGGAATACAAGATTTCACGCAGTTCTGAGAGATAAGTTTACAACTTTCTCTCGTCTACTCTTCGAGGACATGTAAAATCGATGTTTGTGAATCTCGCTAGTTTCGATCTAAAACGATGTATCCCTTTGTTTTGAGCCGGAATACAAGTTTTCGCGCAGTTCTGAGAGAAAAAGTTTACACCTTTTTCGCGTCTACTCTTCGACAACTTGTAAAATCGAAGTGCTTAAATCTTCCTAGTTTCGATCTAAAACGATGTATCCTGTTGCTTTCAGCCGAAATACAAGTTTTCGCGCAGTTCTGAGAGAAAAAGTTTACAGCTCTCTCACGTCTACTCTTCGAGGACTTGTAAAATCGATGTTCGTGAATCTCGCAGGTTTTCGCGCAGTTCTGAGAGAAGTTTACAGCTCTCTCACGTCTACTCTTCGAGGACTTGTAAAATCGATGTTCGTGAATCTCGCTAGTTTCGATCTAAAATGATGTATCCCGTTGTTTTGAGCCGGAATACAAGTTTTCGCGCAGTTCTGAGAGAAAAAGTTTACAGCTCTCTCACGTCTACTCTTCGACGACTAGTAAAATCGATGTTAGTGAATCTCGCTAGTTTCGATCTAAAACGATGTATCCCGTTGTTTAGAGCCGGAATACAAGTTTTTGCGCAGTTCTGAGAGAAAATGTTTGCACCTTTTTCGCGTCTACTCTTCGACAACTTGTAAAATCGAAGTGCATAAATCTTGCTAGTTTCGATCTAAAACGATGTATCCCGTTGTTTTGAGCCGGAATACAAGTTTTCGCGCAGTTCTGAGAGAAAAAGTTTAAAGCTTTCTCTGATCTTCTCTCGACTACTTGTAAAATTGAAGAGCGTAAATCTCGCTAGTTTCGATCTAAAACGATGTATCCCGTTGTTTTAAGCCTTAATACAATTTTTCGCGCAGTTCTGAGAGAAAAAGTTTACAGCTCTCTCTCGTCTACTCTTCGACGACTTGTAAAATCGATGTTCGTGAATCTCGCTAGTTTCGATCTAAAACAATGTATCCCGTTGTTTTGAGCCGGAATACAAGTTTTCGCGCAGTTCTGAGAGAAAAAGTTAACAGCTTTCTCTCGTCTACTCTCGACGACTTGTAAAATTGAAGTGCGTAAATCTCGCTAGTTTCGATCTAGAACGATGTATCCCGTTGTTTTGAGCCTTAATACAAGTTTTCGCGCCGTTTTGAGAGAAAAATTTTACACCTTTTTCGCGTCTACTCTTCGACGACTTGTAAAATCGAAGTGCGTAAATCTTGCTAGTTTCGATATAAAACGATGTATCCCGTTGTTTTGAGCCGGAATACAAGTTTTCGCGCAGTTCTGAGAGAAAAAGCTTACACCTTTCTCTCGTCTACTATTCGACGACTAGTAAAATCGATGTTCGTGATTCTCGCTAGTTTCGATCAAAAACGATGCATCCCGTTGTTTTGAGCCGGAATATGGTTTTCGCGCAGTTCCGAGAGAAAAACTTTACAACTTTCTCTCGTCTACTCTCGATGATTTGTAAAATCGATGTTCGTGAATCTCCCTAGCTTCGATCTAAAACGAGGTATCCCGTTGTTTTCAGCCGGATTACAAGTTCTCACGCAGTTCTGAGAGAAAAAGTTTAAAGCTTTCTCTCGTCTACTCTTGATGATTTGTAAAATCGATGTTCGTGAATCTCGCTAGTTTCGATCTTAAACGATGTATCCTGTTGTTTTGAGCCGGAATACAAGTTTTCGCGCAGTTCTGAGAGAAAATTTTACAGCTCTCTCTCGTCTACTCTTCGACGACTTGTAAAATAGATGTTCTTGAATTTTGCTAGTTTCGATCTAAACCGATGTATCCCTTTGTTTTGAGCCGGAATACAAGTTTTCGCACAGTTCTGAGAGAAAAAGTTTACACCTTTCTCTCGTCTACTCTTCGGCGACTAGTAAAATCGATGTTCGTGAATCTCGCTAGTTCAGATCTAAAAGGATGTATCCCGTTGTTTTGAGCCGGAATACAAGTTTTCGCGCAGTTCTGAGAGAAAAAGTTTACAGCTCTCTCACGTCTACCCTTCGAGGACTGTAAATCGATGTTAGTGACTCTCGCTAGTTTCGATCTAAAACGATGTATCCCGTTGTTTAGAGCCGGAATACAAGTTTTTGCGCAGTTCTGAGAGAAAATTTTTGCACCTTTTTCGCGTTTACTCTTCGACAACTTGTAAAATCGAAGTGCATAAATCTTGCTAGTTTCGATCTGAAACGATGTATCCTGTTGTTTTGAGCCTTAATACAAGTTTTCGCGCAGTTCTTTGAGAAAACGTTTACTGCTCTCTCTCGTCTACTCTTCGACGACTTGTAAAATCGATGTTCATGAATCTCGCTAGTTTCAATCTAAAACGATGTATCCCGTTGTTTTGAGCCGGAATACAAGTTTTCGCGCAGTTCTGAAAGAAAAAGTCTACAGCTTTCTCTCGTCTACTCTCAACGAGCTGTAAAATCGAAGTGTGTAAATCTCGCTAGTTTAGATCTAAAACAAAGTATCCCGTTGTTTTGAGCCGGAATACAAGATTTCGCGCAGTTCTGAGAGAAAAGTTTACACCTTTCTCTCGTCTACTCTTCGACGACTAGTAAAATCGATAATCGTGAATCTCGCTAGTTTCGATCTGAAGCGATGTATCCCGTTGTTTTGAGCTGGAATACAAGTTTTTGCGCAGTTCTGAAAGAAATTTTTTGCACCTTTTTCGCGTCTACTCTTCGACAACTTGTAAAATCGAAGTGCATAAATCTTGCTAGTTTCGATCTAAAACGATGTATCCTGTTGTTTTGAGCCTTAATACAAGTTTTCGCGCAGTGCTGAGAGAAAAAGTTTACAGCTCTCTCAGGTCTACTCTTCGAGGACATGTAAAATCGACGTTCGTGAATCTCGCTAGCTTCGATCTAAAACGATGTATCCCGTTGTTTTCAGCCGGAATACAAGTTCTCGCGCAGCTCTGAGAGAAAAAGTTTACACCTTTCTCTCGTCTACTCTTCGACGACTAGTAAAATCGATAATCGTGAATCTCGCTTGTTTCGATCTGAAGTGATGTATCCCGTTGTTTTGAGCCGGAATACAAGTTTTCGCGCAGTGCTGAGAGAAAAAGTTTACAGCTCTCTCAGGTCCACTCTTCGAGGACTTGTAAAATCGATGTTCGTGAATCTCGCTAGTTTCGATCTAAAATGATGTATCCCGTTGTTTTGAGCCGGAATACAAGTTTTCGCGCAGTTCTGAGAGAAAAAGTTTTCAGCTCTCTCACGTCTACTCTTCGACGACTTGTAAAATCGATGTTCGTGAATCTCGCTAGCTTGGACCTAAAACGATGTATCCCGTTGTTTTGAGTCTGAATACAAGTTTTCACGCAGTTCTGAGAGAAAATGTTTACAACATTCTCTCGTCTACTCTCGACGACTTGTAAAATTGAAGTGCGTAACTCTCGCTAGTTTCGATCTAAAACGATGTATCCCGTTGTTTTGAGCTTTATTACAAGTTTTCGCGCAGTTCTGAGAGAAAAATTTTTACACCTTTTTCGCGTCTACTCTTCGACGACTTGTAAAATCCTAGTGCGTAAATCTTGCTAGTTTCGATATAAAACGATGTATCCCGTTGTTTTGAGCCGGAATACAAGTTTTCGCGCAGTTCTCAGAGAAAACGTTTACACCATTCTCTCGTCTACTATTCGACGACTAGTAAAATCGATGTTCGTGATTCTCGATAGTTTCGATCTAAAACGATGTATCCTGTTGTTTTGAGCCGGAATACATGTTTTCGCGCAGTTCTGAGAGAAAAAGTTTGCAGCTCTCTCTCGTCTACTCTTCGACAACTTGTAAAATCGAAGTGCGTAAATCTTGCTAGTTTGGATCTAAAACGATGTATCCCATTGTTTTGAGCCGGAATACAAGTTTTCGCGCAGTTCTGAGAGAAAAAGTTTACAGCTCTCTCTCGTCTACTCTTCGACGACTAGTAAAATTGATGTTCGTGATTCTCGCTAGTTTCGATCTAAAACGATGTATCCTGTCGTTTTGAGCCGGAATACATGTTTTCGCGCAGTTCTGAGAGAAAAAGTTTACAGCTCTCTCTCGTCTACTCTTCGGCGACTTGTAAAATCGAGGTTCGTGAATCTCGCTAGTTTCGATCAAAAACGATGCATCCCGTTGTTTTGAGCCGGAATACAAGTTTTCGCGCAGTTCTGAAAGAAAAAGTTTACAGCTTTCTCTCGTCTCCTCTCAACGACTTGTAAAATCGATGTGCGTAAATCTCGCTAGTTTCCATCTAAAACGATGTATCCCGTTGTTTTGAAACGGAATACAAGTTTTCGCGAAGTTCTGAGAGAAAAAGTTTACACCTTTCTCGCGTCTACTCTTCGACGACTTGTAAAATCGAAGTGCGTACATCTCGCTAGTTTCGATCTAAAACAATGTATCCCGTTGTTTTGAGCCGGAATACAAGATTTCACGCAGTTCTGAGAGAAAAAGTTTACACCTTTTTCGCGTCTACTCTTCGACAACTTGTAAAATCGAAGTGCATAAATCTTGCTAGTTTCGATCTAAAACGATGTATCCCGTTGTTTTGAGCCTTAATACAAGTTTTCGCGCAGTTCTGAGAGAAAAATTTTACAGCTCTCTCTCGTTTACTCTTCGACGACTTGTAAAATCGATGTTCGTGAATCTCGCTAGCTTGGACCTAAAACGATGTATCCCGTTGTTTTGAGTCTGAATACAAGTTTTCGCGCAGTTCTGAGAGAAAAAGTTTACAGCTCTCTCTCGTCTACTCTTCGACGACTAGTAAAATCGATAATCGTGAATCTCGCTAGTTTCGATCTGAAGCGATGTATCCCGTTGTTTTGAGCCGGAATACATGTTTTCGCGCAGTTCTGAGAGAAAAAGTTTGCAGCTCTCTCTCGTCTACTCTTCGACAACTTGTAAAATCGAAGTGCGTAAATCTTGCTAGTTTGGATCTAAAACGATGTATCCCATTGTTTTGAGCCGGAATACAAGTTTTCGCGCAGTTCTGAGAGAAAAAGTTTACAGCTCTCTCTCGTCTACTCTTCGACGACTAGTAAAATCGATGTTCGTGATTCTCGCTAGTTTCGATCTAAAACGATGTATCCTGTCGTTTTGAGCCGGAATACATGTTTTCGCGCAGTTCTGAGAGAAAAAGTTTACAGCTCTCTCTCGTCTACTCTTCGGCGACTTGTAAAATCGATGTTCGTGAATCGCGCTAGCTTGGACCTAAAACGATGTATCCCGTTGTTTTGAGTCTGAATACAAGTTTTCGCGCAGTTCTGAGAGAAAAAGTTTACAGCTTTCTCTCGTCTACTCTCGACGACTTGTAAAATTGAAGTGCGTAAATCTCGCTAGTTTCGATCTAAATCGATGTATCCCGTTGTTTTGAGCCTTAATACAAGTTTTCGCGCAGTTCTGAGTGAAAATGTTTGCACCTTTTCGCGTCTACTCTTCGACAACTTGTAAAATCGAAGTGCATAAATGTTGCTAGTTTCGATCTAAAACGATGTATTCCGTTGTTTTGAGCCTTAATACAAGTTTTCGCGCAGTTCTGAAAGAAAAAGTTCACAGCTTTCTCTCGTCTACTCTCAACGACTTGTAAAATCGATGTGCGTAAATCTCGCTAGTTTCCATCTAAAACGATGTATCCCGTTGTTTTGAAACGAAATACAAGTTTTCGCGAAGTTCTCAGAGAAAACGTTTACACCTTTTTCGCGTCTACTCTTCGACGACTTGTAAAATCGAAGTGCGTACATCTCGCTAGTTTCGATCTAAAACAATGTATCCCGTTGTTTTGAGCCGGAATACAAGATTTCACGCAGTTCTGAGAGATAAGTTTACAACTTTCTCTCGTCTACTCTTCGAGGACATGTAAAATCGATGTTTGTGAATCTCGCTAGTTTCGATCTAAAACGATGTATCCCTTTGTTTTGAGCCGGAATACAAGTTTTCGCGCAGTTCTGAGAGAAAAAGTTTACACCTTTTTCGCGTCTACTCTTCGACAACTTGTAAAATCGAAGTGCTTAAATCTTCCTAGTTTCGATCTAAAACGATGTATCCTGTTGCTTTCAGCCGAAATACAAGTTTTCGCGCAGTTCTGAGAGAAAAAGTTTACAGCTCTCTCACGTCTACTCTTCGAGGACTTGTAAAATCGATGTTCGTGAATCTCGCAGGTTTTCGCGCAGTTCTGAGAGAAGTTTACAGCTCTCTCACGTCTACTCTTCGAGGACTTGTAAAATCGATGTTCGTGAATCTCGCTAGTTTCGATCTAAAATGATGTATCCCGTTGTTTTGAGCCGGAATACAAGTTTTCGCGCAGTTCTGAGAGAAAAAGTTTACAGCTCTCTCACGTCTACTCTTCGACGACTAGTAAAATCGATGTTAGTGAATCTCGCTAGTTTCGATCTAAAACGATGTATCCCGTTGTTTAGAGCCGGAATACAAGTTTTTGCGCAGTTCTGAGAGAAAATGTTTGCACCTTTTTCGCGTCTACTCTTCGACAACTTGTAAAATCGAAGTGCATAAATCTTGCTAGTTTCGATCTAAAACGATGTATCCCGTTGTTTTGAGCCGGAATACAAGTTTTCGCGCAGTTCTGAGTGAAAAAGTTTAAAGCTTTCTCTGATCTTCTCTCGACTACTTGTAAAATTGAAGAGCGTAAATCTCGCTAGTTTCGATCTAAAACGATGTATCCCGTTGTTTTAAGCCTTAATACAATTTTTCGCGCAGTTCTGAGAGAAAAAGTTTACAGCTCTCTCTCGTCTACTCTTCGACGACTTGTAAAATCGATGTTCGTGAATCTCGCTAGTTTCAATCTAAAACAATGTATCCCGTTGTTTTGAGCCGGAATACAAGTTTTCGCGCAGTTCTGAGAGAAAAAGTTAACAGCTTTCTCTCGTCTACTCTCGACGACTTGTAAAATTGAAGTGCGTAAATCTCGCTAGTTTCGATCTAGAACGATGTATCCCGTTGTTTTGAGCCTTAATACAAGTTTTCGCGCCGTTTTGAGAGAAAAATTTTACACCTTTTTCGCGTCTACTCTTCGACGACTTGTAAAATCGAAGTGCGTAAATCTTGCTAGTTTCGATATAAAACGATGTATCCCGTTGTTTTGAGCCGGAATACAAGTTTTCGCGCAGTTCTGAGAGAAAAAGCTTACACCTTTCTCTCGTCTACTATTCGACGACTAGTAAAATCGATGTTCGTGATTCTCGCTAGTTTCGATCAAAAACGATGCATCCCGTTGTTTTGAGCCGGAATATGGTTTTCGCGCAGTTCCGAGAGAAAAACTTTACAACTTTCTCTCGTCTACTCTTCGGCGACTAGTAAAATCGATGTTCGTGAATCTCGCTAGTTCAGATCTAAAAGGATGTATCCCGTTGTTTTGAGCCGGAATACAAGTTTTCGCGCAGTTCTGAGAGAAAATTTTACAGCTCTCTCGTCTGCTCTTCGACGACTTGTAAAATAGATGTTCTTGAATTTTGCTAGTTTCGATCTAAACCGATGTATCCCTTTGTTTTGAGCCGGAATACAAGTTTTCGCACAGTTCTGAGAGAAAAAGTTTACACCTTTCTCTCGTCTACTCTTCGGCGACTAGTAAAATCGATGTTCGTGAATCTCGCTAGTTCAGATCTAAAAGGATGTATCCCGTTGTTTTGAGCCGGAATACAAGTTTTCGCGCAGTTCTGAGAGAAAAAGTTTACAGCTCTATCACGTCTACCCTTCGAGGACTGTAAATCGATGTTAGTGACTCTCGCTAGTTTCGATCTAAAACGATGTATCCCGTTGTTTAGAGCCGGAATACAAGTTTTTGCGCAGTTCTGAGAGAAAATTTTTGCACCTTTTTCACGTTTACTCTTCGACAACTTGTAAAATTGAAGTGCATAAATCTTGCTAGTTTCGATCTGAAACGATGTATCCTGTTGTTTTGAGCCTTAATACAAGTTTTCGCGCAGTTCTTTGAGAAAACGTTTACTGCTCTCTCTCGTCTACTCTTCGACGACTTGTAAAATCGATGTTCATGAATCTCGCTAGTTTCAATCTAAAACGATGTATCCCGTTGTTTTGAGCCGGAATACAAGTTTTCGCGCAGTTCTGAGAGAAAATTTTTGCACCTTTTTCGCGTTTACTCTTCGACAACTTGTAAAATCGAAGTGCATAAATCTTGCTAGTTTCGATCTGAAACGATGTATCCTGTTGTTTTGAGCCTTAATACAAGTTTTCGCGCAGTTCTTTGAGAAAACGTTTACTGCTCTCTCTCGTCTACTCTTCGACGACTTGTAAAATCGATGTTCATGAATCTCGCTAGTTTCAATCTAAAACGATGTATCCCGTTGTTTTGAGCCGGAATACAAGTTTTCGCGCAGTTCTGACAGAAAAAGTCTACAGCTTTCTCTCGTCTACTCTCAACGAGCTGTAAAATCGACGTTCGTGAATCTCGCTAGCTTCGATCTAAAACGATGTATCCCGTTGTTTTCAGCCGGAATACAAGTTCTCGCGCAGCTCTGAGAGAAAAAGTTTACACCTTTCTCTCGTCTACTCTTCGACGACTAGTAAAATCGATAATCGCGAATCTCGCTTGTTTCGATCTGAAGTGATGTATCCCGTTGTTTTGAGCCGGAATACAAGTTTTCGCGCAGTGCTGAGAGAAAAAGTTTACAGCTCTCTCAGGTCCACTCTTCGAGGACTTGTAAAATCGATGTTCGTGAATCTCGCTAGTTTCGATCTAAAATGATGTATCCCGTTGTTTTGAGCCGGAATACAAGTTTTCGCGCAGTTCTGAGAGAAAAAGTTTTCAGCTCTCTCACGTCTACTCTTCGACGACTTGTAAAATCGATGTTCGTGAATCTCGCTAGCTTGGACCTAAAACGATGTATCCCGTTGTTTTGAGTCTGAATACAAGTTTTCACGCAGTTCTGAGAGAAAATGTTTACAACTTTCTCTCGTCTACTCTCGACGACTTGTAAAATTGAAGTGCGTAACTCTCGCTAGTTTCGATCTAAAACGATGTATCCCGTTGTTTTGAGCTTTATTACAAGTTTTCGCGCAGTTCTGAGAGAAAAATTTTACACCTTTTTCGCGTCTACTCTTCGACGACTTGTAAAATCCTAGTGCGTAAATCTTGCTAGTTTCGATATAAAACGATGTATCCCGTTGTTTTGAGCCAGAATACAAGTTTTCGCGCAGTTCTCAGAGAAAACGTTTACACCATTCTCTCGTCTACTATTCGACGACTAGTAAAATCGATGTTCGTGATTCTCGATAGTTTCGATCTAAAACGATGTATCCTGTTGTTTTGAGCCGGAATACATGTTTTCGCGCAGTTCTGAGAGAAAAAGTTTGCAGCTCTCTCTCGTCTACTCTTCGACAACTTGTAAAATCGAAGTGCGTAAATCTTGCTAGTTTGGATCTAAAACGATGTATCCCAATGTTTTGAGCCGAAATACAAGTTTTCGCGCAGTTCTGAGAGAAAAAGTTTACAGCTCTCTCTCGTCTACTCTTCGACGACTAGTAAAATTGATGTTCGTGATTCTCGCTAGATTCGATCTAAAACGATGTATCCTGTCGTTTTGAGCCGGAATACATGTTTTCGCGCAGTTCTGAGAGAAAAAGTTTACAGCTCTCTCTCGTCTACTCTTCGGCGACTTGTAAAATCGAGGTTCGTGAATCTCGCTAGTTTCGATCAAAAACGATGCATCCCGTTGTTTTGAGCCGGAATACAAGTTTTCGCGCAGTTCCGAGAGAAAAATTTTACAGCTCTCTCTCGCCTACTCTTCGACGACTTCTAAAATCGATGTTCGTGAATTTTGCTAGTTTCGATCTAAAACGATGTATCCCTTTGTTTTGAGCCGGAATACAAGTTTTCGCACAGTTCTGAGAGAAAAAGTTTACACCTTTCTCTCGTCTACTCTTCGGCGACTAGTAAAATCGATGTTCGTGAATCTCGCTAGTTTCGATCTAAAAGGATGTATCCCGTTGTTTTGAGCCGGAATACAAGTTTTCGCGCAGTTCTGAGAGAAAAAGTTTACAGCTCTCTCACGTCTACCCTTCGAGGACTGTAAATCGATGTTAGTGACTCTCGCTAGTTTCGATCTAAATCGATGTATCCCGTTGTTTTAAGCCTTAATACATGTTTTCGCGCATTTCTGAGTGAAAATGTTTGCACCTTTTTTCGCGTCTACTCTTCGACAACTTGTAAAATCGAGGTGCATAAATGTTGCAAGTTTCGATCTAAAACGATGTATTCCGTTGTTTTGAGCCTTAATACAAGTTTTCGCGCAGTTCTGAAAGAAAAAGTTTACAGCTTTCTCTCGTCTACTCTCAACGACTAGTAAAATCGATGTGCGTAAATCTCGCTAGTTTCGATCTAAAACGATGTATCCCGTTGTTTTGAAACGGAATACAAGTTTTCGCGAAGTTCTGAGAGAAAAAGTTTACACCTTTTTCGCGTCTACTCTTCGACGACTTGTAAAATCGAAGTGCGTACATCTCGCTAGTTTCGATCTAAAACAATGTATCTCGTTGTTTTGAGCCGGAATACAAGATTTCAGGCAGTTCTGAGAGAAAAAGTTTACACCTTTCTCTCGTCTACTCTTCGACGACTAGTAAAATCGATAATCGTGAATCTCGCTAGTTTCGATCTGAAGCGATGTATCCTGTTGTTTTGAGCCGGAATACATGTTTTCGCGCAGTTCTGAGAGAAAAAGTTTGCAGCTCTCTCTCGTCTACTCTTCGACGACTTGTAAAATCGAAGTGCGTAAATCTTGCTAGCTTCGATCTAAAACGATGTATCCCGTTGTTTTGAGCCGGAATACAAGTTTTCGCGCAGTTCTGAGAGAAAAAGTTTACACCATTCTCTCGTCTACTATTCGACGACTAGTAAAATCGATGTTCGTGATTCTCGATAGTTTCGATCTAAAACGATGTATCCTGTTGTTTTGAGCCGGAATACATGTTTTCGCGCAGTTCTGAGAGAAAAAGTTTGCAGCTCTCTCTCGTCTACTCTTCGACAACTTGTAAAATCGAAGTGCGTAAATCTTGCTAGCTTGGATCTAAAACGATGTATCCCATTGTTTTGAGCCGGAATACAAGTTTTCGCGCAGTTCTGAGAGAAAAAGTTTACAGCTCTCTCTCGTCTACTCTTCGACGACTAGTAAAATCGATGTTCGTGAATCGCTCTAGTTTCGATCTAAAACGATGTATCCCGTTCTTTTGAGCCGGAATACAAGTTTTTGCGCAGTTCTGAGACAAAAAGTTTACACCTTTTTCGCGTCTACTCTTCGACAACTTGTAAAATCGAAGTGCGTAAATCTTGCTAGTTTCGATCTAAAACGATGTATCCCGTTGTTTTGAGCCTTAATACAAGTTTTCGCGCAGTTCTGAGAGAAAAATTTTACAGCTCTCTCTCGTTTACTCTTCGACGACTTGTAAAATCGATGTTCGTGAATCTCGCTAGCTTGGACCTAAAACGATGTATCCCGTTGTTTTGAGTCTGAATACAAGTTTTCGCGCAGTTCTGAGAGAAAAAGTTTACAGCTCTCTCTCGTCTACTCTTCGACGACTAGTAAAATCGATAATCGTGAATCTCGCTAGTTTCGATCTTAAGCGATGTATCCCGTTGTTTTGAGCCGGAAAACAAGTTTTCGCGCAGTGCTGAGAGAAAAGTTTACAGCTCTCTCAGGTCTACTCTTCGAGGACTTGTAAAATCGATGTTCGTGAATCTCGCTAGTTTCGATCTAAAATGATGTATCCCGTTGTTTTGAGCCGGAAAACAAGTTTTCGCGCAGTTCTGAGAGAAAAAGTTTACAGCTCTCTCACGTCTACTCTTCGACGACTTGTAAAATCGATGTTCGTGAATCGCGCTAGCTTGGACCTAAAACGATGTATCCCGTTGTTTTGAGTCTGAATACAAGTTTTCGCGCAGTTCTGAGAGAAAAAGTTTACAGCTTTCTCTCGTCTACTTTCGACGACTTGTAAAATTGAAGTGCGTAAATCTCGCTAGTTTCGATCTAACTCGATGTATCCCGTTGTTTTAAGCCTTAATACAAGTTTTCGCGCAGTTCTGAGTGAAAATGTTTGCACCTTTTTCGCGTCTACTCTTCGACAACTTGTAAAATCGAAGTGCATAAATGTTGCTAGTTTCGATCTAAAACGATGTATTCCGTTGTATTGAGCCTTAATACAAGTTTTCGCGCAGTTCTGAAAGAAAAAGTTTACAGCTTTCTCTCGTCTACTCTCAACGACTAGTAAAATCGATGTGCGTAAATCTCGCTAGTTTCGATCTAAAACGATGTATCCCGTTGTTTTGAAACGGAATACAAGTTTTCGCGAAGTTCTGAGAGAAAAAGTTTACACCTTTTTCGCGTCTACTCTTCGACGACTTGTAAAATCGAAGTGCGTACATCTCGCTAGTTTCGATCTAAAACAATGTATCTCGTTGTTTTGAGCCGGAATACAAGATTTCACGCAGTTCTGAGAGATAAGTTTACAACTTTCTCTCGTCTACTCTTCGAGGACATGTAAAATCGATGTTTGTGAATCTCGCTAGTTTCGATCTAAAACGATGTATCCCTTTGTTTTGAGCCGGAATACAAGTTTTCGCGCAGTTCTGAGAGAAAAAGTTTACACCTTTTTCGCGTCTACTCTTCGACAACTTGTAAAATCGAAGTGCGTAAATCTTCCTAGTTTCGATCTAAAACGATGTATCCTGTTGCTTTGAGCCGAAATACAAGTTTTCGCGTAGTTCTGAGAGAAAACGTTTACAGCTCTCTCACGTCTACTCTTCGTGGACTTGTAAAATCGATGTTCGTGAATCTCGCTAGTTTTCGCGCAGTTCTGAGAGAAAAAGTTTACAGCTCTCTCACGTCTACTCTTCGAGGACTTGTAAAATCGATGTTCGTGAATCTCGCTAGTTTCGATCTAAAATGATGTATCCCGTTGTTTTGAGCCGGAATACAAGTTTTCGCGCAGTTCTGAGAGAAAAAGTTTACAGCTCTCTCACGTATACTCTTCGACGACTAGTAAAATCGATGTTCGTGATTCTCGCTAGTTTCGATCTAAAACGATGTATCCTGTCGTTTTGAGCCGGAATACATGTTTTCGCGCAGTTCTGAGAGAAAAAGTTTACAGCTCTCTCTCGTCTACTCTTCGGCGACTTGTAAAATCGATGTTCGTGAATCTCGCTAGTTTCGATCAAAAACGATGCATCCCGTCGTTTTGAGCCGGAATACAAGTTTTCGCGCAGTTCCGAGGGAAAAATTTTACAGCTCTCTCTCGCCTACTCTTCGACGACTTCTAAAATCGATGTTCGTGAATTTTGCTAGTTCCGATCTAAAACGATGTATCCCTTTGTTTTGAGCCGGAATACAAGTTTTCGCACAGTTCTGAGAGAAAATTTTTGCACCTTTTTCGCGTCTACTCTTCGACAACTTGTAAAATCGAAGTGCATAAATCTTGCTAGTTTCGATCTAAAACGATGTATCCTGTTGTTTTGAGCCTTAATACAAGTTTTCGCGCAGTTCTGAGAGAAAACGTTTACAGCTCTCTCTCGTCTACTCTTCGACGACTTGTAAAATCGATGTTCGTGAATCTCGCTAGTTTCGATCTAAAACGATGTATCCCGTTGTTTTGAGCCGGAATACAAGTTTTCGCGCAGTTCTGAAAGAAAAAGTCTACAGCTTTCTCTCGTCTACTCTCAACGAGCTGTAAAATCGAAGTGTGTAAATCTCGCTAGTTTAGATCTAAAACAAAGTATCCCGTTGTTTTGAGCCGGAATACAAGTTTTCGCGCAGTGCTGAGAGAAAAAGTTTACAGCTTTCTCTCGTCTACTCTTCGAGGACTTGTAAAATCGATGTTCGTGAATCTCGCTAGTTTCGATCTAAAACGATGTATCCCGTTGTTTTGAGCCGGAATACAAGTTTTCGCGCAGTTCTGAGAGAAAAAGTTTACAGCTCTCTCTCGTCTACTCTTCGACGACTTGTAAAATCGATGTTCGTGAATCGCGCTAGCTTGGACCTAAAACGATGTATCCCGTTGTTTTGAGTCTGAATACAAGTTTTCGCGCAGTTCTGAGAGAAAAAGTTTACAGCTTTCTCTCGTCTACTCTTCGACGACTTGTAAAATCGAAGTGCGTAAATCTCGCTAGTTTCGATCTAACTCGATGTATCCCGTTGTTTTGAGCCTTAATACAAGTTTTCGCGCAGTTCTGAGTGAAAATGTTTGCACCTCTCTCGCGTCTACTCTTCGACGACTTGTAAAATCGATGTGCGTGAATGTTGCTAGTTTCGATCTAAAACGATGTATTCCGTTGTTTTGAGCCTGAATACAAGTTTTCGCGCAGTTCTGAGAGAAAAAGTTTACAGCTCTCTCTCGTCTACTCTTCGACGACTAGTAAAATCGATGTGCGTGAATCTCGCTAGTTTCGATCTAAAACGATGTATCCCGTTGTTTTGAGCCGGAATACAAGTTTTCGCGCAGTTCTGAGAGAAAAAGTTTACACCTCTCTCGCGTCTACTCTTCGACGACTTGTAAAATCGAAGTGCGTACATCTCGCTAGTTTCGATCTAAAACAATGTATCTCGTTGTTTTGAGCCGGAATACAAGATTTCACGCAGTTCTGAGAGATAAGTTTACAACTTTCTCTCGTCTACTCTTCGAGGACATGTAAAATCGATGTTTGTGAATCTCGCTAGTTTCGATCTAAAACGATGTATCCCTTTGTTTTGAGCCGGAATACAAGTTTTCGCGCAGTTCTGAGAGAAAAAGTTTACACCTTTTTCGCGTCTACTCTTCGACAACTTGTAAAATCGAAGTGCGTAAATCTTCCTAGTTTCGATCTAAAACGATGTATCCTGTTGCTTTGAGCCGAAATACAAGTTTTCGCGTAGTTCTGAGAGAAAACGTTTACAGCTCTCTCAATTCTACTCTTCGTGGACTTGTAAAATCGATGTTCGTGAATCTCGCTAGTTTTCGCGCAGTTCTGAGAGAAAAAGTTTACAGCTCTCTCACGTCTACTCTTCGAGGACTTGTAAAATCGATGTTCGTGAATCTCGCTAGTTTCGATCTAAAATGATGTATCCCGTTGTTTTGAGCCGGAATACAAGTTTTCGCGCAGTTCTGAGAGAAAAAGTTTACAGCTCTCTCACGTATACTCTTCGACGACTAGTAAAATCGATGTTCGTGATTCTCGCTAGTTTCGATCTAAAACGATGTATCCTGTCGTTTTGAGCCGGAATACATGTTTTCGCGCAGTTCTGAGAGAAAAAGTTTACAGCTCTCTCTCGTCTACTCTTCGGCGACTTGTAAAATCGATGTTCGTGAATCTCGCTAGTTTCGATCAAAAACGATGCATCCCGTCGTTTTGAGCCGCAATACAAGTTTTCGCGCAGTTCCGAGGGAAAAATTTTACAGCTCTCTCTCGCCTACTCTTCGACGACTTCTAAAATCGATGTTCGTGAATTTTGCTAGTTCCGATCTAAAACGATGTATCCCTTTGTTTTGAGCCGGAATACAAGTTTTCGCACAGTTCTGAGAGAAAATTTTTGCACCTTTTTCGCGTCTACTCTTCGACAACTTGTAAAATCGAAGTGCATAAATCTTGCTAGTTTCGATCTAAAACGATGTATCCTGTTGTTTTGAGCCTTAATACAAGTTTTCGCGCAGTTCTGAGAGAAAACGTTTACAGCTCTCTCTCGTCTACTCTTCGACGACTTGTAAAATCGATGTTCGTGAATCTCGCTAGTTTCGATCTAAAACGATGTATCCCGTTGTTTTGAGCCGGAATACAAGTTTTCGCGCAGTTCTGAAAGAAAAAGTCTACAGCTTTCTCTCGTCTACTCTCAACGAGCTGTAAAATCGAAGTGTGTAAATCTCGCTAGTTTAGATCTAAAACAAAGTATCCCGTTGTTTTGAGCCGGAATACATGATTTCGCGCAGTTCTGAGAGATAAGTTTACACCTTTCTCTCGTCTACTCTTCGAGGACATGTAAAATCGATGTTCGTGAATCTCGCTAGTTTCGATCTAAAACGATGTATCCCTTTGTTTTGAGCCGGAATACAAGTTTTCGCGCAGTTCTGAGAGAAAAAGTTTACACCTTTCTCTCGTCTACTCTTCGACGACTAGTAAAATCGATAATCGTGAATCTCGCTAGTTTCGATCTGAAGCGATGTATCCCGTTGTTTTGAGCCGGAATACAAGTTTTCGCGCAGTGCTGAGAGAAAAAGTTTACAGCTTTCTCTCGTCTACTCTTCGAGGACTTGTAAAATCGACGTTCGTGAATCTCGCTAGCTTCGATCTAAAACGATGTATCCCGTTGTTTTCAGCCGGAATACAAGTTCTCGCGCAGCTTTGAGAGAAAAAGTTTAAAGCTTTCTCTCGTCTACTCTCGACGACTAGTAAAATCGATGTTAGTGACTCTCGCTAGTTTCGATCTAAAACGATGTATCCCGTTGTTTAGAGCCGGAATACAAGTTTTTGCGCAGTTCTGAGAGAAACTTTTTGCACCTTTTTCGCGTCTACTCTTCGACAACTTGTAAAATCGAAGTGCATAAATCTTGCTAGTTTCGATCTAAAACGATGTATCCTGTTGTTTTGAGCCCTAATACAAGTTTTCGCGCAGTTCTGAGAGAAAACGTTTACAGCTCTCTCTCGTCTACTCTTCGACGACTTGTAAAATCGATGTTCGTGAATCTCGCTAGTTTCGATCTAAAACGATGTATCCCGTTGTTTGGAGCCGGAATACAAGTTTTCGCGCAGTTCTGAAAGAAAAAGTCTACAGCTTTCTCTCGTCTACTCTCAACGAGCTGTAAAATCGAAGTGTGTAAATCTCGCTAGTTTCGATCTAAAACGATGTATCCCTTTGTTCTGAGCCGGAATACAAGTTTTCGCGCAGTTTTGAGAGAAAAAGTTTACACCTTTCTCTCGTCTACTCTTCGACGACTAGTAAAATCGATAATCGTGAATCTCGCTAGTTTCGATCTGAAGCGATGTATCCCGTTGTTTTGAGCCGGAATACAAGTTTTCGCGCAGTGCTGAGAGAAAAAGTTTACAGCTTTCTCTCGTCTACTCTTCGAGGACTAGTAAAATCGATGTTCGTGAATCTCGCTAGTTTCGATCTAAAACGATGTATCCCGTTGTTTTGAGCCGGAATACAAGTTTTCGCGCAGTTCTGAGAGAAAATGTTTACACCTTTCTCGCGTCTACTCTTCGACGACCTGTAAAATCGATGTTCGTGAATCTCGCTAGTTTCGATCTAAAACGATGTATCCCTGTTGTTTTGAGCCGGAATACAAGTTTTCACGCAGTTCTGAGAGAAAAAGTTTACACCTTTCTCTCGTCTACTCTCGACGACTTGTAAAATTGAAGTGCGTAACTCTCGCTAGTTTCGATCTAAAACGATGTATCCCGTTGTTTTGAGCCTTAATACAAGTTTTCGCGCAGTTCTGAGAGAAAAATTTTACACCTTTTTCGCGTCTACTCTTCGACGACTTGTGAAATCCTAGTGCGTAAATCTTGCTAGTTTCGATATAAAACGATGTATCCCGTTGTTTTGAGCCGGAATACAAGTTTTCGCGCAGTTCTGAGAGAAAACGTTTACACCATTCTCTCGTCTACTATTCGACGACTAGTAAAATCGATGTTCGTGATTCTCGATAGTTTCGATCTAAAACGATGTATCCTGTTGTTTTGAGCCGGAATACATGTTTTCGCGCAGTTCTGAGAGAAAAAGTTTGCAGCTCTCTCTCGTCTACTCTTCGACAACTTGTAAAATCGAAGTGCGTAAATCTTGCTAGTTTGGATCTAAAACGATGTATCCCATTGTTTTGAGCCGGAATACATGTTTTCGCGCAGTTCTGAGAGAAAAAGTTTACAGCTCTCTCTCGTCTACTCTTCGACGACTAGTAAAATCGATGTTCGTGAATCGCTCTAGTTTCGATCTAAAACGATGTATCCCGTTCTTTTGAGCCGGAATACAAGTTTTTGCGCAGTTCTGAGACAAAAAGTTTACACCTTTTTCGCGTCTACTCTTCGACAACTTGTAAAATCGAAGTGCGTAAATCTTACTAATTTCGACATAAAACGATGTATTCTGTTGTTTTGAGCCGGAATACAAGTTTTCGCGCAGTTCTGAGAGAAAAAGTTTACAGCTTTCTCTCGTCTACTCTCGACGACTTGTAAAATTGAAGTGCGTAAATCTCGCTAGTTTCGATCTAAATCGATGTATCCCGTTGTTTTGAGCCTTAATATAAGTTTTCGCTCAGTTCTGAGTGAAAATGTTTGCACCTTTTTCGCGTCTACGCTTCGACAACTTGTAAAATCGAAGTGCATAAATGTTGCTAGTTTCGATCTAAAACGATGTATTCCGTTGTTTTGAGCCTTAATACAAGTTTTCGCGCAGTTCTGAAAGAAAACGTTTATAGCTTTCTCTCGTCTACTCTCAACGACTTGTAAAATCGATGTGCGTAAATCTCGCTAGTTTCGATCTAAAACGATGTATCCCGTTGTTTTGAAACGGAATACAAGTTTTCGCGAAGTTCTGAGAAAAAAAGTTTACACCTTTTTCGCGTCTACTCTTCGACGACTTGTAAAATCGAAGTGCGTACATCTCGCTAGCTTGGACCTAAAACGATGTATCCCGTTGTTTTGAGTCTGAATACAAGTTTTCGCGCAGTTCTGAGAGAAAAAGTTTACAGCTTTCTCTCGTCTACTCTCGACGACTTGTAAAATTGAAGTGCGTAAATCTCGCTAGTTTCGATCTAAATCGATGTATCCCGTTGTTTTGAGCCTTAATACAAGTTTTCGCGCAGTTCTGAGAGAAAAAGTTTACACCTTTTTCGCGTCTACTCTTCGACAACTTGTAAAATCGAAGTGCTTAAATCTTCCTAGTTTCGATCTAAAACGATGTATCCTGTTGCTTTGAGCCGAAATACAAGTTTTCGCGCAGTTCTGAGAGAAAAAGTTTACAGCTCTCTCACGTCTACTCTTCGAGGACTTGTAAAATCGATGTTCGTGAATCTCGCTAGTTTCAATCTAAAATGATGTATCCCGTTGTTTTGAGCCGGAATACAAGTTTTCGCGCAGTTCTGAGAGAAAAAGTTTACAGCTCTCTCACGTCTACTCTTCGACGACTAGTAAAATCGATGTTAGTGAATCTCGCTAGTTTCGATCTAAAACGATGTATCCCGTTGTTTAGAGCCGGAATACAAGTTTTTGCGCAGTTCTGAGAGAAAATGTTTGCACCTTTTTCGCGTCTACTCTTCGACAACTTGTAAAATCGAAGTGCATAAATCTTGCTAGTTTCGATCTAAAACGATGTATCCCGATGTTTTGAGCCTTAATACAAGTTTTCACGCAGTTCTGAGAGAAAAAGTTTACAGCTCTCTCTCGTCTACTCTTTCGTCGACTTGTAAAATCGATGTTCGTGAATCTCGCTAGTTTCGATCTAAAACGATGTATCCTGTTGTTTTGAGCCGGAATACAAGTTTTCGCGCAGTTCTGAAAGAAAAAGTTTACAACTTTCTCTCGTCTACTCTCAACGACTTGTAAAATCGAAGTGCGTAAATCTCGCTAGTCTCGATCTAAAACGACGTATCCCTGTTGTTTTGAGCCGGAATACAAGTTTTCGCGCAGTTCTGAGAGAAAACGTTTACACCTTTTTCGCGTCTACTCTTCGACGACTTGTAAAATCGAAGTGCGTAAATCTCGCTAGTTTCGATCTAAAACGATGTATCCCGTTGTTTTGAGCCGGAATACAAGTTTTCGCGCAGTTCTGAGAGAAAAAGTTTACAGCTTTCTCTCGTCTACTCTTCGACGACTTGTAAAATCGAAGTGTGTAAATCTCGCTAGTTTCGATCTAAAACGATGTATCCCGTTGTTTTGAGCCGGAATACAAGTTTTCGCGCAGTTCTGAGAGAAAAAGTTTACACCTTTCTCTCGTCTACTCTTCGACGACTGTAAAATCGATGTGTCGTGAATCTCGCTAGTTTCGATCTAAAACGATGTATCCCGTTGTTTTGAGCCGGAATACAAGTTTTCGCGCAGTTCTGAGAGAAAAAGTTTACACCTTTCTCTCGTCTACTCTTCGACGACTTGTAAAATCGAAGTCGTGAATCTCGCTAGTTTCGATCTAAAACGATGTATCCCGTTGTTTTGAGCCGGAATACAAGTTTTCGCGCAGTTCTGAGAGAAAAAGTTTAAAGCTTTCTCTCGTCTACTCTTCGACGACTTGTAAAATCGACGTTCGTGAATCTCGCTAGCTTCGATCTAAAACGATGTATCCCGTTGTTTTCAGCCGGAATACAAGTTCTCGCGCAGCTTCTGAGAGAAAAAGTTTACAAGCTTTCTCTCGTCTACTCTCGACGACTAGTAAAATCGATGTTAGTGACTCTCGCTAGTTTCGATCTAAAACGATGTATCCCGTTGTTTAGAGCCGGAATACAAGTTTTTGCGCAGTTCTGAGAGAAACTTTTTGCACCTTTTTCGCGTCTACTCTTCGACAACTTGTAAAATCGAAGTGCATAAATCTTGCTAGTTTCGATCTAAAACGATGTATCCTGTTGTTTTGAGCCCTAATACAAGTTTTCGCGCAGTTCTGAGAGAAAACGTTTACAGCTCTCTCTCGTCTACTCTTCGACGACTTGTAAAATCGATGTTCGTGAATCTCGCTAGTTTCGATCTAAAACGATGTATCCCGTTGTTTGGAGCCGGAATACAAGTTTTCGCGCAGTTCTGAAAGAAAAAGTCTACAGCTTTCTCTCGTCTACTCTCAACGAGCTGTAAAATCGAAGTGTGTAAATCTCGCTAGTTTCGATCTAAAACGATGTATCCCTTTGTTCTGAGCCGGAATACAAGTTTTCGCGCAGTTTTGAGAGAAAAAGTTTACACCTTTCTCTCGTCTACTCTTCGACGACTAGTAAAATCGATAATCGTGAATCTCGCTAGTTTCGATCTGAAGCGATGTATCCCGTTGTTTTGAGCCGGAATACAAGTTTTCGCGCAGTGCTGAGAGAAAAAGTTTACAGCTTTCTCTCGTCTACTCTTCGACGACTAGTAAAATCGATGTTCGTTAATCTCGCTAGTTTCAATCTAAAACGATGTATCCCGTTGTTTTGAGCCAGAATACAAGTTTTTGCGCAGTTCTGAGACAAAAAGTTTACACCTTTACACCTTTTTCGCGTCTACTCTTCGACAACCTGTAAGATCGAAGTGCGTAAATCTTCCTAGTTTCGATCTAAAACGATGTATCCTGTTGCTTTGAGCCGGAATACAAGTTTTCGCGCAGTTCTGAGAGAAAAAGTTTACACCTTTCTCTCGTCTACTCTTCGACGACTAGTAAAATCGATGTTCGTGAATCTCGCTAGTTTCGATCTAAAACGATGTATCCCGTTGTTTTGAGTCTGAATACAAGTTTTCACGCAGTTCTGAGAGAAAATGTTTACAACTTTCTCTCGTCTACTCTCGACGACTTGTAAAATTGAAGTGCGTAACTCTCGCTAGTTTCGATCTAAAACGATGTATCCCGTTGTTTTGAGCCTTAATACAAGTTTTCGCGCAGTTCTGAGAGAAAAATTTTACACCTTTTTCGCGTCTACTCTTCGACGACTTGTGAAATCCTAGTGCGTAAATCTTGCTAGTTTCGATATAAAACGATGTATCCCGTTGTTTTGAGCCGGAATACAAGTTTTCGCGCAGTTCTGAGAGAAAACGTTTACACCATTCTCTCGTCTACTATTCGACGACTAGTAAAATCGATGTTCGTGATTCTCGATAGTTTCGATCTAAAACGATGTATCCTGTTGTTTTGAGCCGGAATACATGTTTTCGCGCAGTTCTGAGAGAAAAAGTTTGCAGCTCTCTCTCGTCTACTCTTCGACAACTTGTAAAATCGAAGTGCGTAAATCTTGCTAGTTTGGATCTAAAACGATGTATCCCATTGTTTTGAGCCGGAATACATGTTTTCGCGCAGTTCTGAGAGAAAAAGTTTACAGCTCTCTCTCGTCTACTCTTCGACGACTAGTAAAATCGATGTTCGTGAATCGCTCTAGTTTCGATCTAAAACGATGTATCCCGTTCTTTTGAGCCGGAATACAAGTTTTTGCGCAGTTCTGAGACAAAAAGTTTACACCTTTTTCGCGTCTACTCTTCGACAACTTGTAAAATCGAAGTGCGTAAATCTTACTAATTTCGATATAAAACGATGTATTCTGTTTTTTGAGCCGGAATACAAGTTTTCGCGCAGTTCTGAGAGAAAAAGTTTACAGCTTTCTCTCGTCTACTCTCGACGACTTGTAAAATTGAAGTGCGTAAATCTCGCTAGTTTCGATCTAAATCGATGTATCCCGTTGTTTTGAGCCTTAATATAAGTTTTCGCTCAGTTCTGAGTGAAAATGTTTGCACCTTTTTCGCGTCTACGCTTCGACAACTTGTAAAATCGAAGTGCATAAATGTTGCTAGTTTCGATCTAAAACGATGTATTCCGTTGTTTTGAGCCTTAATACAAGTTTTCGCGCAGTTCTGAAAGAAAACGTTTATAGCTTTCTCTCGTCTACTCTCAACGACTTGTAAAATCGATGTGCGTAAATCTCGCTAGTTTCGATCTAAAACGATGTATCCCGTTGTTTTGAAACGGAATACAAGTTTTCGCGAAGTTCTGAGAAAAAACGTTTACACCTTTTTCGCGTCTACTCTTCGACGACTTGTAAAATCGAAGTGCGTACATCTCGCTAGCTTGGACCTAAAACGATGTATCCCGTTGTTTTGAGTCTGAATACAAGTTTTCGCGCAGTTCTGAGAGAAAAAGTTTACAGCTTTCTCTCGTCTACTCTCGACGACTTGTAAAATTGAAGTGCGTAAATCTCGCTAGTTTCGATCTAAATCGATGTATCCCGTTGTTTTGAGCCTTAATACAAGTTTTCGCGCAGTTCTGAGAGAAAAAGTTTACACCTTTTTCGCGTCTACTCTTCGACAACTTGTAAAATCGAAGTGCTTAAATCTTCCTAGTTTCGATCTAAAACGATGTATCCTGTTGCTTTGAGCCGAAATACAAGTTTTCGCGCAGTTCTGAGAGAAAAAGTTTACAGCTCTCTCACGTCTACTCTTCGAGGACTTGTAAAATCGATGTTCGTGAATCTCGCTAGTTTCAATCTAAAATGATGTATCCCGTTGTTTTGAGCCGGAATACAAGTTTTCGCGCAGTTCTGAGAGAAAAAGTTTACAGCTCTCTCACGTCTACTCTTCGACGACTAGTAAAATCGATGTTAGTGAATCTCGCTAGTTTCGATCTAAAACGATGTATCCCGTTGTTTAGAGCCGGAATACAAGTTTTTGCGCAGTTCTGAGAGAAAATGTTTGCACCTTTTTCGCGTCTACTCTTCGACAACTTGTAAAATCGAAGTGCATAAATCTTGCTAGTTTCGATCTAAAACGATGTATCCCGATGTTTTGAGCCTTAATACAAGTTTTCACGCAGTTCTGAGAGAAAAAGTTTACAGCTCTCTCTCGTCTACTCTTTCGTCGACTTGTAAAATCGATGTTCGTGAATCTCGCTAGTTTCGATCTAAAACGATGTATCCTGTTGTTTTGAGCCGGAATACAAGTTTTCGCGCAGTTCTGAAAGAAAAAGTTTACAACTTTCTCTCGTCTACTCTCAACGACTTGTAAAATCGAAGTGCGTAAATCTCGCTAGTCTCGATCTAAAACGACGTATCCCGTTGTTTTGAGCCGGAATACAAGTTTTCGCGAAGTTCTGAGAGAAAAAGTTTACACCTTTTTCGCGTCTACTCTTCGACGACTTGTAAAATCGAAGTGCGTAAATCTCGCTAGTTTCGATCTAAAACGATATATCCCTTTATTTGAGCCGGAATACAAGTTTTCGCGCAGTTCTGAGAGAAAAAGTTTACACCTTTTTCGCGTCTACTCTTCGACGACTTGTAAAATCGAAGTGCTTAAATCTTCCTAGTTTCGATTTAAAACGATGTATCCTGTTGCTTTGAGCCGGAATACAAGTTTTTGCGCAGTTCTGAGAGAAAAAGTTTACACCTTTTTCTCGTCTACTCTTCGACGACTAGTAAAATATGTGTTCGTGAATCTCGCTAGTTTTGATCTAAAACGATGTATCCCGTTGTTTCGAGCCGGAATACAAGTTTTCGCGCAGTTCTGAGAAAAACATTTTACACCTTTTTCGCGTCTACTCTTCGACGACTTGTAAAATCGAAGTGCGTAAATCTCGCTAGTTTCGATATAAAACGATGTATCCCGTTGTTTTGAGCCGGAATACAAGTTTTCGCGCAGTTCTGAGAGAAAGAGCTTACACCTTTCTCTCGTCTACTATTCGACGACTAGTAAAATCGATGTTCGTGATTCTCGCTAGTTTCGATCTAAAACGATGTATCCTGTCGTTATGAGCCGGAATACATGTTTTCGCGCAGTTCTGAGAGAAAAAGTTTACAGCTCTCTCTCGTCTACTCTTCGGCGACTTGTAAAATCGATGTTCGTGAATCTCGCTAGTTTCGATCAAAAACGATGCATCCCGTTGTTTTGAGCCGGAATACAAGTTTTCGCGCAGTTCCGAGAGAAAAACTTTACAACTTTCTCTCGTCTACTCTCGATGATTTGTAAAATCGATGTTCGTGAATCTCCCTAGCTTCGATCTAAAACGAGGTATCCCGTTGTTTTCAGCCGGAATACAAGTTCTCGCGCAGTTCTGAGAGAAAAAGTTTAAAGCTTTCTCTCGTCTACTCTCCATGATTTGTAAAATCGATGTTCGTGAATCTCACTAGTTTCGATCTAAAACGATGTATCCCGTTGTTTTGAGCCGGAATACAAGTTTTCGCGCAGTTCTGAGAGAAAAAGTTTACAGCCCTCTCTCGTCTACTCTTCGACGACTTGTAAAATTGAAGTGCGTAAATCTCGCTAGTTTCGATCTAAAACGATGTATCCCGTTGTATTGAGCCGGAATACAAGTTTTCGCGCAGTTCTGAGAGAAAAAGTTTACAGCTCTCTCTCGTCTGCTCTTCGACGACTTGTAAAATAGATGTTCGTTAATTTTGCTAGTTTCGATCTAAAACGACTTATCCCGTTGTTTTGAGCCTTAATATCAGTTTTCGCGCAGTTCTGAGAGAAAAAGTTTACACCTTTTTCGCGTCTACTCTTCGACGACTTGTAAAATCGAAGTGCGTAAATCTTCCTAGTTTCGATCTAAAACGATGTATCCCGTTGTTTTGAGCCGGAATTCAAGTTTTCGCGCAGTTCTGAGAGAAAAAGTTTACACCTTTTTCTCGTCTACTATTCGACGACTAGTAAAATCGATGTTCCTGAATCTCGCTAGTTTCGATCTAAAACGATGCATACCGTTGTTTTGAGCCGGAATACAAGTTTTCGCGCAGTTCTGAGAGAAAAAGTTTACACCTTTCTCTCGTCTACTATTCGACGACTAGTAAAATCGATGTTCGTGAATCTCGCTAGTTTCGATCAAAAACGATGCATCCCGTTGTTTTCAGCCGGAATACAAGTTCTCGGGCAGTTCTGAGAGAAAAAGTTTACAGCTTTCTCTCATCTTCACTCGACGACTTGTAAAATTGAAGAGCGTAAATCTCGCTATTTTCGATCTAAAACGATGTATCCCGTTGTTTTGAGCCTTAATACAATTTTTCGCGCAGTTCTGAGAGAAAAAGTTTACACCTTTCTCTCGTCTACTATTCGACGACTAGTAAAATCGATGTTCGTGAATCTCGCTAGTTTCGATCTAAAACGATGCATCCCGTTGTTTTGAGCCGGAATACAAGTTTTCGCGCAGTTCTGAGAGAACAACTTTACAACTTTCTCTCGTCTACTCTCGATGATTTGTAAAATCGCTGTTCGTGAATCTCGCTAACTTCGATCTAAAACGATGTATCCCGTTGTTTTCAGCCGGAATACAAGTTCTCGGGCAGTTCTGAGAGAAAAAGTTTAAAGCTTTCTCTCATCTTCTCTCGACGACTTGTAAAATTGAAGAGCGTAAATCTCGCTAGTTTTGATCTAAAACGATGTATCCCGTTGTTTTGAGCCGGAATACAAGTTTTCGCGCAGTTCTGAGAGAAAAAGTTTACACCTTTTTCTCGTCTACTCTTCGACGACTTGTAAAATCGATGTTCGTGAATCTCGCTAGTTTCGATCTAAAACGATGTATCCCGTTGTTTTGAGCCGGAATACAAGTTTTCGCGCAGTTCTGAGAGAAAACGTTTACAGCTCTCTCTCGTCTACTCTTCGACGACTTGTAAAATCGATGTTCGTGAATCTCGCTAGTTTCGATCTAAAACGATGTATCCCGTTGTTTTGAGCCGGAATACAAGTTTTCGCGCAGTTCTGAGAGAAAAATGTTTACACCTTTTTCGCGTCTACTCTTCGACGACTTGTAAAATCGAAGTGCGTAAATCTTGCTAGTTTCGATCTAAAACGATGTATCCCGTTGTTTTGAGCCGGAATACAAGTTTTCGCGCAGTTCTGAGAGAAAAAGTTTACAGCTCTTCTCTCGTCTACTCTTCGACGACTTGTAAAATCGATGTTCGTGAATCTCGCTAGTTTCGATCTAAAACGATGTATCCCGTTGTTTTGAGCCGGAATACAAGTTTTCGCGCAGTTCTGAGAGAAAAAGTTTACAGCTTTCTCTCGTCTACTCTTCGACGACTTGTAAAATCGATGTTCGTGAATCTCGCTAGTTTCGATCTAAAACGATGTATCCCGTTGTTTTGAGCCGGAATACAAGTTTTCGCGCAGTTCTGAGAGAAAAACTTTACACCTTTCTCTCGTCTACTCTTCGACGACTTGTAAAATCGATGTTCGTGAATCTCGCTAGTTTCGATCTAAAACGATGTATCCCGTTGTTTTGAGCCGGAATACAAGTTTTCGCGCAGTTCTGAGAGAAAAAGTTTACAGCTTTCTCTCGTCTACTCTTCGACGACTTGTAAAATCGATGTTCGTGAATCTCGCTAGTTTCGATCTAAAACGATGTATCCCGTTGTTTTGAGCCGGAATACAAGTTTTCGCGCAGTTCTGAGAGAAAAAGTTTACAGCTCTCTCTCGTCTACTCTTCGACGACTTGTAAAATCGATGTTCGTGAATCTCGCTAGTTTCGATCTAAAACGATGTATCCCGTTGTTTTGAGCCGGAATACAAGTTTTCGCGCAGTTCTGAGAGAAAAAGTTTACAGCTTTCTCTCGTCTACTCTTCGACGACTTGTAAAATCGATGTTCGTGAATCTCGCTAGTTTCGATCTAAAACGACGTATCCCGTTGTTTTGAGCCTTAATATAAGTTTTCGCGCAGTTCTGAGAGAAAAAGTTTACACCTTTTTCGCGTCTACTCTTCGACGACTTGTAAAATCGAAGTGCGTAAATCTTCCTAGTTTCGATCTAAAACGATGTATCCCGTTGTTTTGAGCCGGAATACAAGTTTTCGCGCAGTTCTGAGAGAAAAAGTTTACACCTTTTTCTCGTCTACTATTCGACGACTAGTAAAATCGATGTTCGTGAATCTCGCTAGTTTCGATCAAAAACGATGCATCCCGTTGTTTTGAGCCGGAATACAAGTTTTCGCGCAGTTCTGAGAGAACAACTTTACAACTTTCTCTCGTCTACTCTCGTAGATTTGTAAAATCGATGTTCGTGAATCTCGCTAACTTCGATCTAAAACGATGTATCCCGTTGTTTTCAGCCGGAATACAAGTTCTCGCGCAGTTCTGAGAGAAAAAGTTTAAAGCTTTCTCTGATCTTCTCTCGACGACTTGTAAAATTGAAGAGCGTAAATCTCGCTAGTTTCGATCTAAAACGATGTATCCCGTTGTTTTAAGCCTTAATACAATTTTTCGCGCAGTTCTGAGAGAAAAAGTTTACAGCTCTCTCTCGCCTACTCTTCGACGACTTCTAAAATCGATGTTCGTGAATCTCGCTAGTTTCGATCTAAAACGATGTATCCCGTTGTTTTGAGCCGGAATACAAGTTTTCGCGCAGTTCTGAGAGAAAAAGTTTACACCTTTCTCTCGTCTACTCTTCGGCGACTTGTAAAATCGATGTTCGTGAATCTCGCTAGTTTCGATCTAAAACGATGTATCCTGTTGTTTTGAGCCGGAATACAAGTTTTCGCGCAGTTCTGAGAGAAAAAGTTTACACCTTTCTCTCGTCTACTCTTCGACGACTTGTAAAATCGATAGTGCGTAAATCTTGCTAGTTTCGATCTAAAACGATGTATCCGTTGTTTTGAGCCGGAATACAAGTTTTCGCGCAGTTCTGAGAGAAAACGTTTACAGCTCTCTCACGTCTACTCTTCGAGGACTTGTAAAATCGATGTTCGTGACTCTCGCTAGTTTCGATCTAAAACGATGTATCCCGTTGTTTTGAGCCGGAATACAAGTTTTCGCGCAGTTCTGAGAGAAAACGTTTACAGCTCTCTCTCGTCTACTCTTCGACGACTTGTAAAATCGATGTTCGTGAATCTCGCTAGTTTCGATCTAAAACGATGTATCCCGTTGTTTTGAGCCGGAATACAAGTTTTCGCGCAGTTCTGAGAGAAAAAGTTTACAGCTTTCTCTCGTCTACTCTTCGACGACTTGTAAAATTGAAGTGCGTAAATCTCGCTAGTTTCGATCTAAAACGATGTATCCCGTTGTTTTGAGCCTTAATACAAGTTTTCGCGCAGTTCTGAGAGAAAAAGTTTACACCTTTTTCGCGTCTACTCTTCGACGACTTGTAAAATCGAAGTGCGTAAATCTTGCTAGTTTCGATCTAAAACGATGTATCCCGTTGTTTTGAGCCGGAATACAAGTTTTCGCGCAGTTCTGAGAGAAAAAGTTTACACCTTTCTCTCGTCTACTATTCGACGACTAGTAAAATCGATGTTCTTGATTCTCGCTAGTTTCGATCTAAAACGATGTATCCTGTTGTTTTGAGCCGGAATACATGTTTTCGCGCAGTTCTGAGAGAAAAAGTTTACAGCTCTCTCTCGTCTACTCTTCGACGACTTGTAAAATCGATGTTCGTGAATCTCGCTAGTTTCGATCTAAAACGATGTATCCCGTTGTTTTGAGCCGGAATACAAGTTTTCGCGCAGTTCTGAGAGAAAAAGTTTACAACTTTCTCTCGTCTACTCTCGAGGACTTGTAAAATCGATGTTCGTGAATCTCGCTAGTTTCGATCTAAAACGATGTATCCCGTTGTTTTGAGCCGGAATACAAGTTTTCGCGCAGTTCTGAGAGAAAAAGTTTACAGCTTTCTCTCGTCTACTCTTCGACGACTTGTAAAATCGATGTTCGTGAATCTCGCTAGCTTCGATCTAAAACGATGTATCCTGTTGTTTTGAGCCTGAATACAAGTTTTCGCGCAGTTCTGAGAGAAAAAGTTTACAGCTTTCTCTCGTCTACTCTTCGACGACTTGTAAAATTCGAAGTGCGTAAATCTCGCTAGTTTCGATCTAAAACGATGTATCCCGTTGTTTTGAGCCTGGAATACAAGTTTTCGCGCAGTTCTGAGAGAAAAAGTTTACAGCTCTCTCTCGTCTACTCTTCGACGACTTGTAAAATCGATGTTCGTGAATTTCGCTAGTTTCGATCTAAAACGATGTATCCCGTTGTTTTGAGCCGGAATACAAGTTTTCGCGCAGTTCTGAGAGAAAAAGTTTACACCTTTTTCTCGTCTACTCTTCGACGACTTGTAAAATCGATGTTCGTGAATCTCGCTAGTTTCGATCTAAAACGATGTATCCCGTTGTTTTGAGCCGGAATACAAGTTTTCGCGCAGTTCTGAGAGAACAATCTACAACTTTCTCTCGTCTACTCTCGTAGATTTGTAAAATCGATGTTCGTGAATCTCGCTAACTTCGATCTAAAACGATGTATCCCGTTGTTTTCAGCCGGAATACAAGTTCTCGGGCAGTTCTGAGCGAAAAAGTTTAAAGCTTTCTCTGATCTTCTCTCGACGACTTGTAAAATTGAAGAGCGTAAATCTCGCTAGTTTCGATCTAAAACGATGTATCCCGTTGTATTAAGCCTTAATACAATTTTTCGCGCAGTTCTGAGAGAAAAAGTTTACAGCTCTCTCTCGCCTACTCTTCGACGACTTCTAAAATCGATGTTCGTGAATCTCGCTAGTTTCGATCTAAAATGATGTATCCCGTTGTTTTGAGCGGAATACAAGTATTCGCGCAGTTCTGAGAGAAAAAGTTTTCAGCTCTCTCAGGTCTACTCTTCGACGACTTGTAAAATCGATGTTCGTGAATCTCGCTAGCTTGGACCTAAAACGGTGTATCCCGTTGTTTTGAGTCTGAATACAAGTTTTCGCGCAGTTATGAGAGAAAAAGTTTACAGCTTTCTCTCGTCTACTCTTCGACGACTTGTAAAATCCTAGTGCGTAAATCTTGCTAGTTTTGATATAAAACGATGTATCCCAGTTTTCGCGCAGTTCTGAGAGAAAAAGTTTACACCATTCTCTCGTCTACTATTCGACGACTAGTAAAATCGATGTTCGTGATTCTCGCTAGTTTCGATCTAAAACAATGTATCCTGTTGTTTTGAGCCGGAATACATGTTTTCGCGCAGTTCTGAGAGAAAAAGTTTACAGCTCTCTCTCGTCTACTCTTCGACGACTAGTAAAATCGATGTTCGTGAATCGCGCTAGTTTCGATCTAAAACGATGTATCCCGTTCTTTTGAGCCGGAATACAAGTTTTTGCGCAGTTCTGAGACAAAAAGTTTACACCTTTTTCGCGTCTACTCTTCGACAACTTGTAAAATCGAAGTGCGTAAATCTCGCTAGTTTCGATCTAAAACATTGTATCCCGTTGTTTTGAGCCGGAATACAAGATTTAGCGCAGTTCTGAGAGAAAAGTTTACACCTTTCTCTCGTCTACTCTTCGAGGACATGTAAAATCGATGTTCGTGAATCTCGCTAGTTTCGATCTAAAACGATGTATCCTTTTATTTAAGCCGGAATACAAGTTTTCGCGCAGTTCTGAGAGAAAAAGTATACGCCTTTTTCGCGTCTACTCTTCGTCGACTTGTAAAATCCTAGTGCTTAAATCTTCCTAGTTTCGATCTAAAACGATGTATCCTGTTGCTTTGAGCCGGAATACAAGTTTTCGCGCAGTTCTGAGAGCAAAAGTTTACACCTTTCTCTCGTCTACTCTTCGACGACTAGTAAAATCGATAATCGTGAATCTCGCTAGTTTCGATCTGAAGCGATGTATCCCGTTGTTTTGAGCCGGAATACAAGTTTTCGCGCAGTGCTGAGAGAAAGTTTACAGCTCTCTCAGGTCCACTCTTCGAGGACTTGTAAAATCGATGTTCGTGAATCTCGCTAGTTTCGATCTAAAATGATGTAACCCGTTGTTTTGAGCCGGAATACAAGTTTTCGCGCAGTTCTGAGAGAAAAACATTTCAGCTCTCTCACGTCTACTCTTCGACGACTTGTAAAATCGATGTTCGTGAATCTCGCTAGCTTGGACCTAAAACGATGTATCCTGTTGTTTTGAGTCTGAATACAAGTTTTCGCGAAGTTCTGAGAGAAAAAGTTTACAGCTTCCTCTCGTCTACTCTCGACGACTTGTAAAATTGAAGTGCGTAAATCTCGCTAGTTTCGATCTAAAACGATGTATCCCGTTGTTTTGAGCCTTAATACAAGTTTTCGCGCAGTTCTGAGAGAAAAATTTTAAACCTTTTTCGCGTCTACTCTTCGACGACTTGTAAAATCGAAGTGCGTAAATCTTGCTAGTTTCGATATAAAACGATGTATCCCGTTGTTTTGAGCCGGAATACAAGTTTTCGCGCAGTTCTGAGAGAAAAAGCTTACACCTTTCTCTCGTCTACTATTCGACGACTAGTAAAATCGATGTTCGTGATTCTCGCTAGTTTCGATCTAAAACGATGTATCCTGTCGTTTTGAGCCGGAATACATGTTTTCGCGCAGTTCTGAGAGAAAAAGTTTACAGCTCTCTCTCGTCTACAATTCGGCAACTTGTAAAATCGATGTTCGTGAATCTCGCTAGTTTCGATCAAAAACGATGCATCCCGTTGTTTTGAGCCGGAATACAAGTTTTCGCGCAGTTCCGAGAGAAAAATTTTACAGCTCTCTCTCGCCTACTCTTCGACGACTTCTAAAATCGATGTTCGTGAATTTTGCTAGTTTCGATCTAAAACGATGTATCCCTTTGTTTTGAGCCGGAATACAAGTTTTCGCACAGTTCTGAGAGAAAAAGTTTACACCTTTCTCTCGTCTACTCTTCGGCGACTAGTAAAATCGATGTTCGTGAATCTCGCTAGTTTAGATCTAAAAGGATGTATCCCGTTGTTTTGAGCCGGAATACAAGTTTTCGCGCAGTTCTGAGAGAAAAAGTTTACAGCTCTCTCACGTCTACCCTTCGAGGACTGTAAATCGATGTTAGTGACTCTCGCTAGTTTCGATCTAAAACGATGTATCCCGTTGTTTAGAGCCGGAATACAAGTTTTTGCGCAGTTCTGAGAGAAAATTTTTGCACCTTTTTCGCGTTTACTCTTCGACAACTTGTAAAATCGAAGTGCATAAATCTTGCTAGTTTCGATCTAAAACGATGTATCCTGTTGTTTTGAGCCTTAATACAAGTTTTCGCGCAGTTCTGAGAGAAAACGTTTACACCTTTCTCTCGTCTACTCTTCGACGACTAGTAAAATCGATAATCGTGAATCTCGCTAGTTTCGATCTGAAGCGATGTATCCCGTTGTTTTGAGCTGGAATACAAGTTTTTGCGCAGTTCTGAAAGAAAATTTTTGCACCTTTTTCGCGTCTACTCTTCGACAACTTGTAAAATCGAAGTGCATAAATCTTGCTAGTTTCGATCTAAAACGATGTATCCTGTTGTTTTGAGCCTTAATACAAGTTTTCGCGCAGTGCTGAGAGAAAAAGTTTACAGCTCTCTCAGGTCTACTCTTCGAGGACTTGTAAAATCGACGTTCGTGAATCTCGCTAGCTTCGATCTAAAACGATGTATCCCGTTGTTTTCAGCCGGAATACAAGTTCTCGCGCAGCTCTGAGAGAAAAAGTTTAAAGCTTTCTCTCGTCTACTCTCGACGACTAGTAAAATCGATGATCGTTAATCTCGCTAGTTTCAATCTAAAACGATGTGTCCCATTGTTTGAGCCGGAATAAAAGTTTTCGCGCAGTTCTGAGAGAAAAAGTTTACAGCCCTCTCTCGTCTACTCTTCGACGACTAGTAAAATCGATGTTCGTGAATCTCGCTAGTTTCGATCTAAAACGATGTATCCCGTTGTTTTGAGCCGGAATACAAGTTTTTGCGCAGTTCTGAGACAAAAAGTTTACATCTTTACACCTTTTTCGCGTCTACTCTTCGACAACCTGTAAAATCGAAGTGCGTAAATCTTCCTAGATTCGATCTAAAACGATGTATCCTGTTGCTTTGAGCCGGAATACAAGTTTTCGCGCAGTTCTGAGAGAAAAAGCTTACACCTTTCTCTCGTCTACTATTCGACGACTAGTAAAATCGATGTTCTTGATTCTCGCTAGTTTCGATCTAAAACGATGTATCCTGTTGTTTTGAGCCGGAATACATGTTTTCGCGCAGTTCTGTGAGAAAAAGTTTACAGCTCTCTCTCGTCTACTCTTCGGCGACTTGTAAAATCGATGTTCGTGAATCTCGCTAGTTTCGATCAAAAACGATGCATCCCGTTGTTTTAAGCCGGAATATGGTTTTCGCGCAGTTCCGAGAGAAAAACTTTACAACTTTCTCTCGTCTACTCTCGATGATTTGTAAAATCGATGTTCGTGAATCTCCCTAGCTTTGATCTAAAACGAGGTATCCCGTTGTTTTCTGCCGGAATACAAGTTTTCGCGCAGTTCTGAGAGAAAAAGTTTACAGCCCTCTCTCGTCTACTCTTCGACGACTTGTAAAATTGAAGTGCGTAAATCTCGCTAGTTTTGATCTAAAACGATGTATCCCGTTGTTTTGAGCCGGAATACAAGTTTTCGCGCAGTTCTGAGAGAAAAAGTTTACAGCTCTCTCTCGTCTACTCTTCGACGACTTGTAAAATAGATGTTCGTTAATTTTGCTAGTTTCGATCTAAAACGACGTATCCCGTTGTTTTGAGCCTTAATATAAGTTTTCGCGCAGTTCTGAGAGAAAAAGTTTACACCTTTTTCGCGTCTACTCTTCGACGACTTGTAAAATCGAAGTGCGTAAATCTTCCTAGTTTCGATCTAAAACGATGTATCCCGTTGTTTTGAGCCGGAATACAAGTTTTCGCGCAGTTCTGAGAGAAAAAGTTTACACCTTTTTCTCGTCTACTATTCGACGACTAGTAAAATCGATGTTCGTGAATCTCGCTAGTTTCGATCAAAAACGATGCATCCCGTTGTTTTGAGCCGGAATACAAGTTTTCGCGCAGTTCTGAGAGAACAACTCTACAACTTTCTCTCGTCTACTCTCGTAGATTTGTAAAATCGATGTTCGTGAATCTCGCTAACTTCGATCTAAAACGATGTATCCCGTTGTTTTCAGCCGGAATACAAGTTCTCGGGCAGTTCTGAGCGAAAAGTTTAAAGCTTTCTCTGATCTTCTCTCGACGACTTGTAAAATTGAAGAGCGTAAATCTCGCTAGTTTCGATCTAAAACGATGTATCCCGTTGTTTTAAGCCTGAATACAATTTTTCGCGCAGTTCTGAGAGAAAAAGTTTACAGCTCTCTCTCGCCTACTCTTCGACGACTTCTAAAATCGATGTTCGTGAATTTTGCTAGTTTTGATCTAAAACGATGTATCCCTTTGTTTTGAGCCGGAATACAAGTTTTCGCACAGTTCTGAGAGAAAAAGTTTACACCTTTCTCTCGTCTACTCTTCGGCGACTAGCAAAATCGATGTTCGTGAATCTCGCTTGTTTCCATCTGAAGTGATGTATCCCGTTGTGTTGAGCCAGAATACAAGTTATCACGCAGTGCTGAGAGAAAAAGTGTACAGCTCTCTCAGGTCCACTCTTCGAGGACTTGTAAAATCGATGTTCGTGAATCTCGCTAGTTTCGATCTAAAATGATGTATCCCGTTGTTTTGAGCGGAATACAAGTATTCGCGCAGTTCTGAGAGAAAAAGTTTTCAGCTCTCTCAGGTCTACTCTTCGACGACTTGTAAAATCGATGTTCGTGAATCTCGCTAGCTTGGACCTAAAACGGTGTATCCCGTTGTTTTGAGTCTGAATACAAGTTTTCGCGCAGTTCTGAGAGAAAAAGTTTACAGCTTTCTCTCGTCTACTCTTCGACGACTTGTAAAATCCTAGTGCGTAAATCTTGCTAGTTTTGATATAAAACGATGTATCCCGTTGTTTTGAGCCGGAATACAAGTTTTCGCGCAGTTCTGAGAGAAAAAGTTTACACCATTCTCTCGTCTACTATTCGACGACTAGTAAAATCGATGTTCGTGATTCTCGCTAGTTTCGATCTAAAACGATGTATCCTGTTGTTTTGAGCCGGAATACATGTTTTCGCGCAGTTCTGAGAGAAAAAGTTTACAGCTCTCTCTCGTCTACTCTTCGACGACTAGTAAAATCGATGTTCGTGAATCGCGCTAGTTTCGATCTAAAACGATGTATCCCGTTCTTTTGAGCCGGAATACAAGTTTTTGCGCAGTTCTGAGACAAAAAGTTTACACCTTTTTCGCGTCTACTCTTCGACAACTTGTAAAATCGAAGTGCGTAAATCTCGCTAGTTTCGATCTAAAACATTGTATCCCGTTGTTTTGAGCCGGAATACAAGATTTAGCGCAGTTCTGAGAGAAAAGTTTACACCTTTCTCTCGTCTACTCTTCGAGGACATGTAAAATCGATGTTCGTGAATCTCGCTAGTTTCGATCTAAAACGATGTATCCTTTTATTTAAGCCGGAATACAAGTTTTCGCGCAGTTCTGAGAGAAAAAGTATACGCCTTTTTCGCGTCTACTCTTCGTCGACTTGTAAAATCCTAGTGCTTAAATCTTCCTAGTTTCGATCTAAAACGATGTATCCTGTTGCTTTGAGCCGGAATACAAGTTTTCGCGCAGTTCTGAGAGCAAAAGTTTACACCTTTCTCTCGTCTACTCTTCGACGACTAGTAAAATCGATAATCGTGAATCTCGCTAGTTTCGATCTGAAGCGATGTATCCTGTTGCTTTGAGCCGGAATACAAGTTTTCGCGCAGTTCTGAGAGAAAAAGTTTACACCTTTCTCTCGTCTACTCTTCGACGACTAGTAAAATCGATAATCGTGAATCTCGCTAGTTTCGATCTGAAGCGATGTATCCCGTTGTTTTGAGCCGGAATACAAGTTTTCGCGCAGTGCTGAGAGAAAGTTTACAGCTCTCTCAGGTCCACTCTTCGAGGACTTGTAAAATCGATGTTCGTGAATCTCGCTAGTTTCGATCTAAAATGATGTAACCCGTTGTTTTGAGCCGGAATACAAGTTTTCGCGCAGTTCTGAGAGACAAACTTTTCAGCTCTCTCACGTCTACTCTTCGACGACTTGTAAAATCGATGTTCGTGAATCTCGCTAGCTTGGACCTAAAACGATGTATCCTGTTGTTTTGACTCTGAATACAAGTTTTCGCGCGGTTCTGAGAGAAAAAGTTTACAGCTTCCTCTCGTCTACTCTCGACGACTTGTAAAATTGAAGTGCGTAAATCTCGCTAGTTTCGATCTAAAACGATGTATCCCGTTGTTTTGAGCCTTAATACAAGTTTTCGCGCAGTTCTGAGAGAAAAATTTTAAACCTTTTTCGCGTCTACTCTTCGACGACTTGTAAAATCGAAGTGCGTAAATCTTGCTAGTTTCGATATAAAACGATGTATCCCGTTGTTTTGAGCCGGAATACAAGTTTTCGCGCAGTTCTGAGAGAAAAAGTTTACACCTTTCTCTCGTCTACTATTCGACGACTAGTAAAATCGATGTTCGTGATTCTCGCTAGTTTCGATCTAAAACGATGTATCCTGTCGTTTTGAGCCGGAATACATGTTTTCGCGCAGTTCTGAGAGAAAAAGTTTACAGCTCTCTCTCGTCTACAATTCGGCGACTTGTAAAATCGATGTTCGTGAATCTCGCTAGTTTCGATCAAAAACGATGCATCCCGTTGTTTTGAGCCGGAATACAAGTTTTCGCGCAGTTCCGAGAGAAAAATTTTACAGCTCTCTCTCGTCTACTCTTCGACGACTTCTAAAATCGATGTGCGTGAATCTCGCTAGTTTCGATCTAAAACGATGTATCCCGTTGTATTACTAGTTTCGATCTAAAACGATGTATCCTGTTGTTTTGAGCCTTAATACAAGTTTTCGCGCAGTTCTGAGAGAAAACGTTTACTGCTCTCTCTCGTCTACTCTTCGACGACTTGTAAAATCGATGTTCATGAATCTCGCTAGTTTCGATCTAAAACGATGTATCCCGTTGTTTTGAGCCGGAATACAAGTTTTCGCGCAGTTCTGAAAGAAAAAGTCTACAGCTTTCTCTCGTCTACTCTCAACGAGCTGTAAAATCGAAGTGTGTAAATCTCGCTAGTTTAGATCTAAAACAAAGTATCCCGTTGTTTTGAGCCGGAATACAAGATTTCGCGCAGTTCTGAGAGAAAAGTTTACACCTTTCTCTCGTCTACTCTGCGACGACTAGTAAAATCGATAATCGTGAATCTCGCTAGTTTCGATCTGAAGCGATGTATCCCGTTGTTTTGAGCTGGAATACAAGTTTTTGCGCAGTTCTGAAAGAAAAATTTTGCACCTTTTTCGCGTCTACTCTTCGACAACTTGTAAAATCGAAGTGCACAAATCTTGCTAGTTTCGATCTAAAACGATGTATCCTGTTGATTTGAGCCTTAATACAAGTTTTCGCGCAGTGCTGAGAGAAAAAGTTTACAGCTCTCTCAGGTCTACTCTTCGAGGACTTGTAAAATCGACGTTCGTGAATCTCGCTAGCTTCGATCTAAAACGATGTATCCCGTTGTTTTCAGCCGGAATACAAGTTCTCGCGCAGCTCTGAGAGAAAAAAGTTTAAAGCTTTCTCTCGTCTACTCTCGACGACTAGTAAAATCGATGTTCGTTAATCTCGCTAGTTTCAATCTAAAACGATGTTTCCCATTGTTTTGAGCCGGAATAAAAGTTTTCGCGCAGTTCTGAGAGAAAAAGTTTACAGCCCTCTCTCGTCTACTCTTCGACGACTAGATCGATGTTCGTGAATCTCGCTAGTTTCGATCTAAAACGATGTATCCCGTTGTTTTGAGCCGGAATACAAGTTTTCGCGCAGTTCTGAGAGAAAAAGTTTTCAGCTCTCTCACGTCTACTCTTCGACGACTTGTAAAATCGATGTTCGTGAATCTCGCTAGCTTGGACCTAAAACGATGTATCCCGTTGTTTTGAGTCTGAATACAAGTTTTCACGCAGTTCTGAGAGAAAATGTTTACAACTTTCTCTCGTCTACTCTCGACGACTTGTAAAATTGAAGTGCGTAACTCTCGCTAGTTTCGATCTAAAACGATGTATCCCGTTGTTTTGAGCCTTAATACAAGTTTTCGCGCAGTTCTGAGAGAAAACTTTTACACCTTTTTCGCGTCTCCTCTTCGACGACTTGTAAAATCCTAGTGCGTAAATCTTGCTAGTTTCGATATAAAACGATGTATCCCGTTGCTTTAAGCCGGAATACAAGTTTTCGCGCAGTTCTGAGAGAAAACGTTTACACCATTCTCTCGTCTACTATTCGACGACTAGTAAAATCGATGTTCGTGATTCTCGATAGTTTCGATCTAAAACGATGTATCCTGTTGTTTTGAGCCGGAATACATGTTTTCGCGCAGTTCTGAGAGAAAAAGTTTAAAGCTCTCTCAGGTCTACTCTTCGAGGACTTGTAAAATCGACGTTCGTGAATCTCGCTAGCTTCGATCTAAAACGATGTATCCCGTTGTTTTCAGCCGGAATACAAGTTCTCGCGCAGCTCTGAGAGAAAAAGTTTAAAGCTTTCTCTCGTCTACTCTCGACGACTAGTAAAATCGATGTTCGTTAATCTCGCTAGTTTCAATCTAAAACGATGTGTCCCATTGTTTTGAGCCGGAATAAAAGTTTTCGCGCAGTTCTGAGAGAAAAAGTTTACAGCCCTCTCTCGTCTACTCTTCGACGACTAGTAAAATCGATGTTCGTGAATCTCGCTAGCTTGGACCTAAAACGATGTATCCCGTTGTTTTGAGTCTGAATACAAGTTTTCACGCAGTTAAGAGAGAAAATGTTTACAACTTTCTCTCGTCTACTCTTCGACAACTTGTAAAATCGAAGTGCGTAAATCTTGCTAGTTTGGATCTAAAACGATGTATCCCATTGTTTTGAGCCGGAATACAAGTTTTCGCGCAGTTCTGAGAGAAAAAGTTTACAGCTCTCTCTCGTCTACTCTTCGACGACTAGTAAAATCGATGTTCGTGATTCTCGCTATTTTCGATCTAAAACGATGTATCCTGTCGTTTTGAACCGGAATACATGTTTTCGCGCAGTTCTGAGAGAAAAAGTTTACAGCTCTCTCTCGTCTACTCTTCGGCGACTAGTAAAATCGATGTTCGTGAATCTCGCTAGTTTCGATCTAAAACGATGTATCCCGTTGTTTTGAGCCGGAATACAAGTTTTCACGCAGTTAAGAGAGAAAATGTTTACAACTTTCTCTCGTCTACTCTTCGACAACTTGTAAAATCGAAGTGCGTAAATCTTGCTAGTTTGGATCTAAAACGATGTATCCTGTTGTTTTGAGCCTGAATACAAGTTTTCGCGCAGTTCTGAGAGAAAAAGTTTACAGCTCTCTCTCGTCTACTCTTCGACGACTTGTAAAATCGATGTTCGTGAATCTCGCTAGTTTCGATCTAAAACGATGTATCCCGTTGTTTTGAGCCGGAATACAAGTTTTCGCGCAGTTCTGAAAGAAAAAGTCTACAGCTTTCTCTCGTCTACTCTCAACGAGCTGTAAAATCGAAGTGTGTAAATCTCGCTAGTTTAGATCTAAAACAAAGTATCCCGTTGTTTTGAGCCGGAATACAAGATTTCGCACAGTTCTGAGAGATAAGTTTACACCTTTCTCTCGTCTACTCTTCGAGGACATGTAAAATCGATGTTCGTGAATCTCGCTAGTTTCGATCTAAAACGATGTATCCCGTTGTTTAGAGCCGGAATACAAGTTTTCGCGCAGTTCTGAGAGAAAAAGTTTACACCTTTCTCTCGTCTACTCTTCGACGACTAGTAAAATCGATAATCGTGAATCTCGCTAGTTTCGATCTGAAGCGATGTATCCCGTTGTTTTGAGCCGGAATACAAGTTTTCGCGCAGTGCTGAGAGAAAAAGTTTGCAGCTCTCTCAGGTCTACTCTTCGAGGACTTTTAAAATCGACGTTCGTGAATCTCGCTAGCTTCGATCTAAAACGATGTATCCCTTTGTTTTGAGCCGGAATACAAGTTCTCGCGCAGCTCTGAGAGAAAAAGTTTAAAGCTTTCTCTTGTCTACTCTCGACGACTAGTAAAATCGATGTTCGTTAATCTCGCTAGTTTCAATCTAAAACGATGTATCCCGTTCTGTTTTGAGCCGGAATACAAGTTTTTGCGCAGTTCTGAGACAAAAAGTTTACACCTTTACACCTTTTTCGCGTCTACTCTTCGACAACCTGTAAAATCGAAGTGCGTAAATCTTCCTAGTTTCGATCTAAAACGATGTATCCTATTGCTTTGAGCCGGAATACAAGCTTTCGCGCAATTCTGAGAGAAAAAGTTTACACCTTTCTCTCGTCTACTCTTCGACGACTAGTAAATTCGATAATCGTGAATCTCGCTTGTTTCGATCTGAAGTGATGTATCCCGTTCTTTTGAGCCGGAATACAAGTTTTCGCGCAGTACTGAGAAAAAAAGTTTACAGCTCTCTCAGGTCCACTCTTCGAGGACTTGTAAAATCGATGTTCGTGAATCTCGCTAGTTTCGATCTAAAATGATGTATCCCGTTGTTTTGAGCCGGAATACAAGTTTTCGCGCAGTTCTGAGAGAAAAAGTTTTCAGCTCTCTCACGTCTACTCTTCGACGACTTGTAAAATCGATGTTCGTGAATCTCGCTAGCTTGGACCTAAAACGATGTATCCCGTTGTTTTGAGTCTGAATACAAGTTTTCACGCAGTTCTGAGAGAAAATGTTTACAACTTTCTCTCGTCTACTCTCGACGACTTGTAAAATTGAAGTGCGTAACTCTCGCTAGTTTCGATCTAAAACGATGTATCCCGTTGTTTTGAGCCTTAATACAAGTTTTCGCGCAGTTCTGAGAGAAAAATTTTACACCTTTTTCGCGTCTACTCTTCGACGACTTGTAAAATCCTAGTGCGTAAATCTTGCTAGTTTCGATATAAAACGATGTATCCCGTTGTTTTGAGCCGGAATACAAGTTTTCGCGCAGTTCTGAGAGAAAACGTTTACAGCTCTCTCTCGTCTACTCTTCGACGACTAGTAAAATCGATGTTCGTGAATCGCTCTAGTTTCGATCTAAAACGATGTATCCCGTTCTTTTGAGCCGGAAAACAAGTTTTCGCGCAGTTCTGAGAGAAAAAGTTTACAGCTCTCTCACGTCTACTCTTCGACGACTTGTAAAATCGATGTTCGTGAATCGCGCTAGCTTGGACCTAAAACGATGTATCCCGTTGTTTTGAGTCTGAATACAAGTTTTCGCGCAGTTCTGAGAGAAAAAGTTTACACCTTTTTCGCGTCTACTCTTCGACAACTTGTAAAATCGAAGTGCATAAATCTTGCTAGTTTCGATCTAAAACGATGTATCCCGTTGTTTTGAGCCTTAATACAAGTTTTCGCGCAGTTCTGAGAGAAAAATTTTACAGCTCTCTCTCGTTTACTCTTCGACGACTTGTAAAATCGATGTTCGTGAATCTCGCTAGCTTGGACCTAAAACGATGTATCCCGTTGTTTTGAGTCTGAATACAAGTTTTCGCGCAGTTCTGAGAGAAAAAGTTTACAGCTTCTCTCGTCTACTCTTCGACGACTAGTAAAATCGATAATCGTGAATCTCGCTAGTTTCGATCTGAAGCGATGTATCCCGTTGTTTTGAGCCGGAAAACAAGTTTTCGCGCAGTGCTGAGAGAAAAAGTTTACAGCTCTCTCAGGTCTACTCTTCGAGGACTTGTAAAATCGATGTTCGTGAATCTCGCTAGTTTCGATCTAAAATGATGTATCCCGTTGTTTTGAGCCGGAAAACAAGTTTTCGCGCAGTTCTGAGAGAAAAAGTTTACAGCTCTCTCACGTCTACTCTTCGACGACTTGTAAAATCGATGTTCGTGAATCGCGCTAGCTTGGACCTAAAACGATGTATCCCGTTGTTTTGAATCTGAATACAAGTTTTCGCGCAGTTCTGAGAGAAAACGTTTACAGCTTTCTCTCGTCTACTCTCGACGACTTGTAAAATTGAAGTGCGTAAATCTCGCTAGTTTCGATCTAAATCGATGTATCCCGTTGTTTTTAGCCTTAATACAAGTTTTCGCGCAGTTCTGAAAGAAAAAGTTTACAGCTTTCTCTCGTCTACTCTCAACGACTTGTAAAATCGATGTGCGTAAATCTCGCTAGTTTCCATCTAAAACGATGTATCCCGTTGTTTTGAAACGGAATACAAGTTTTCGCGAAGTTCTGAGAGAAAAAGTTTACACCTTTTTCGCGTCTACTCTTCGACGACTTGTAAAATCGAAGTGCGTACATCTCGCTAGTTTCGATCTAAAACAATGTATCCCGTTGTTTTGAGCCGGAATACAAGATTTCACGCAGTTCTGAGAGATAAGTTTACAACTTTCTCTCGTCTACTCTTCGAGGACATGTAAAATCGATGTTTGTGAATCTCGCTAGTTTCGATCTAAAACGATGTATCCCTTTGTTTTGAGCCGGAATACAAGTTTTCGCGCAGTTCTGAGAGAAAAAGTTTACACCTTTTTCGCGTCTACTCTTCGACAACATGTAAAATCGAAGTGCTTAAATCTTCCTAGTTTCGATCTAAAACGATGTATCCCGTTGCTTTCAGCCGAAATACAAGTTTTCGCGCAGTTCTGAGAGAAAAAGTTTACACCTTTCTCTCGTCTACTCTTCGACGACTAGTAAAATCGATGTTCGTGAATCTCGCTAGTTTCGATCTAAAACGATGTATCCTGTTGTTTTGAGCCGGAATACAAGTTTTCGCGCAGTTCTGAGAGAAAAAGTTTACACCTTTCTCTCGTCTACTCTTCGAGGACTTGTAAAATCGATGTTCGTGAATCTCGCTAGTTTCGATCTAAAATGATGTATCCCGTTGTTTTGAGCCGGAATACAAGTTTTCGCGCAGTTCTGAGAGAAAAAGTTTACAGCTCTCTCACGTCTACTCTTCGACGACTTGTAAAATCGATGTTCGTGAATCTCGCTAGCTTGGACCTAAAACGATGTATCCTGTTGTTTTGAGTCTGAATACAAGTTTTCGCGCAGTTCTGAGAGAAAAAGTTTACAGCTTCCTCTCGTCTACTCTCGACGACTTGTAAAATTGAAGTGCGTAAATCTCGCTAGTTTCGATCTAAAACGATGTATCCCGTTGTTTTGAGCCTTAATACAAGTTTTCGCGCAGTTCTGAGAGAAAAATTTTACACCTTTTTCGCGTCTACTCTTCGACGACTTGTAAAATCGAAGTGCGTAAATCTTGCTAGTTTCGATATAAAACGATGTATCCCGTTGTTTTGTGCCGGAATACAAGTTTTCGCGCAGTTCTGAGAGAAAAAGCTTACACCTTTCTCTCGTCTACTATTCGACGACTAGTAAAATCGATGTTCGTGATTCTCGCTAGTTTCGATCAAAAACGATGCATCCCGTTGTTTTGAGCCGGAATACAAGTTTTCGCGCAGTTCTGAGAGAAAAAGTTTACAGCTCTCTCTCGTCTACTCTTCGGCGACTTGTAAAATTGATGTTCGTGAATCTCGCTAGTTTCGATCAAAAACGATGCATCCCGTTGTTTTGAGCCGGAATACAAGTTTTCGCGCAGTTCCGAGAGAAAAATTTTACAGCTCTCTCTCGTTTACTCTTCGACGACTTGTAAAATCGATGTTCGTGAATCTCGCTAGCTTGGACCTAAAACGATGTATCCCGTTGTTTTGAGTCTGAATACAAGTTTTCGCGCAGTTCTGAGAGAAAAAGTTTACAGCTCTCTCTCGTCTACTCTTCGACGACTAGTAAAATCGATAATCGTGAATCTCGCTAGTTTCGATCTGAAGCGATGTATCCCGTTGTTTTGAGCCGGAAAACAAGTTTTCGCGCAGTGCTGAGAGAAAAAGTTTACAGCTCTCTCAGGTCTACTCTTCGAGGACTTGTAAAATCGATGTTCGTGAATCTCGCTAGTTTCGATCTAAAATGATGTATCCCGTTGTTTTGAGCCGGAAAACAAGTTTTCGCGCAGTTCTGAGAGAAAAAGTTTACAGCTCTCTCACGTCTACTCTTCGACGACTTGTAAAATCGATGTTCGTGAATCGCGCTAGCTTGGACCTAAAACGATGTATCCCGTTGTTTTGAGTCTGAATACAAGTTTTCGCGCAGTTCTGAGAGAAAAAGTTTCCAGCTTTCTCTCGTCTACTCTCGACGACTTGTAAAATTGAAGTGCGTAAATCTCGCTAGTTTCGATCTAAATCGATGTATCCCGTTGTTTTGAGCCTTAATACAAGTTTTCGCGCAGTTCTGAGTGAAAATGTTTGCACCTTTTTCGCGTCTACTCTTCGACAACTTGTAAAATCGAAGTGCATAAATGTTGCTAGTTTCGATCTAAAACGATGTATTCTGTTGTTTTGAGCCTTAATACAAGTTTTCGCGCAGTTCTGAAAGAAAAAGTTTACAGCTTTCTCTCGTCTACTCTCAACGACTTGTAAAATCGATGTGCGTAAATCTCGCTAGTTTCCATCTAAAACGATGTATCCCGTTGTTTTGAAACGGAATACAAGTTTTCGCGAAGTTCTGAGAGAAAAAGTTTACACCTTTTTCGCGTCTACTCTTCGACGACTTGTAAAATCGAAGTGCGTACATCTCGCTAGTTTCGATCTAAAACAATGTATCCCGTTGTTTTGAGCCGGAATACAAGATTTCACGCAGTTCTGAGAGAAAAAGTTTACACCTTTTTCGCGTCTACTCTTCGACAACTTGTAAAATCGATGTTCGTGAATCGCGCTAGCTTGGACCTAAAACGATGTATCCCGTTGTTTTGAGTCTGAATACAAGTTTTCGCGCAGTTCTGAGAGAAAAAGTTTCCAGCTTTCTCTCGTCTACTCTCGACGACTTGTAAAATTGAAGTGCGTAAATCTCGCTAGTTTCGATCTAAATCGATGTATCCCGTTGTTTTGAGCCTTAATACAAGTTTTCGCGCAGTTCTGAGTGAAAATGTTTGCACCTTTTTCGCGTCTACTCTTCGACAACTTGTAAAATCGAAGTGCATAAATCTTGCTAGTTTCGATCTAAAACGATGTATCCCGTTGTTTTGAGCCTTAATACAAGTTTTCGCGCAGTTCTGAGAGAAAAATTTTACAGCTCTCTCTCGTTTACTCTTCGACGACTTGTAAAATCGATGTTCGTGAATCTCGCTAGCTTGGACCTAAAACGATGTATCCCGTTGTTTTGAGTCTGAATACAAGTTTTCGCGCAGTTCTGAGAGAAAAAGTTTACAGCTCTCTCTCGTCTACTCTTCGACGACTAGTAAAATCGATAATCGTGAATCTCGCTAGTTTCGATCTAGAACGATGTATCCCGTTGTTTTGAGCCTTAATACAAGTTTTCGCGCCGTTTTGAGAGAAAAATTTTACACCTTTTTCGCGTCTACTCTTCGACGACTTGTAAAATCGAAGTGCGTAAATCTTGCTAGTTTCGATATAAAACGATGTATCCCGTTGTTTTGAGCCGGAATACAAGTTTTCGCGCAGTTCTGAGAGAAAAAGCTTACACCTTTCTCTCGTCTACTATTCGACGACTAGTAAAATCGATGTTCGTGATTCTCGCTAGTTTCGATCAAAAACGATGCATCCCGTTGTTTTGAGCCGGAATATGGTTTTCGCGCAGTTCCGAGAGAAAAAGTTTACACCTTTTTCGCGTCTACTCATCGACGACTTGTAAAATCGAAGTGCTTAAATCTTCCTAGTTTTGATATAAAACGATGTATCCCGTTGTTTTGAGCCGGAATACAAGTTTTCGCGCAGTTCTGAGAGAAAACGTTTACACCATTCTCTCGTCTACTATTCGACGACTAGTAAAATCGATGTTCGTGATTCTCGCTAGTTTCGATCTAAAACGATGTATCCTGTTGTTTTGAGCCGGAATACATGTTTTCGCGCAGTTCTGAGAGAAAAAGTTTACAGCTCTCTCTCGTCTACTCTTCGACGACTAGTAAAATCGATGTTCGTGAATCGCGCTAGTTTCGATCTAAAACAATGTATCCCGTTCTTTTGAGCCGGAATACAAGTTTTTGCGCAGTTCTGAGACAAAAAGTTTACACCTTTTTCGCGTCTACTCTTCGACAACTTGTAAAATCGAAGTGCGTAAATCTCGCTAGTTTCGATCTAAAACATTGTATCCCGTTGTTTTGAGCCGGAATACAAGATTTAGCGCAGTTCTGAGAGAAAAGTTTACACCTTTCTCTCGTCTACTCTTCGAGGACATGTAAAATCGATGTTCGTGAATCTCGCTAGTTTCGATCTAAAACGATGTATCCTTTTATTTAAGCCGGAATACAAGTTTTCGCGCAGTTCTGAGAGAAAAAGTATACGCCTTTTTCGCGTCTACTCTTCGACAACTTGTAAAATCGAAGTGCTTAAATCTTCCTAGTTTCGATCTAAAACGATGTATCCTGTTGCTTTCAGCCGAAATACAAGTTTTCGCGCAGTTCTGAGAGAAAAAGTTTACAGCTCTCTCACGTCTACTCTTCGAGGACTTGTAAAATCGATGTTCGTGAATCTCGCAGGTTTTCGCGCAGTTCTGAGAGAAGTTTACAGCTCTCTCACGTCTACTCTTCGAGGACTTGTAAAATCGATGTTCGTGAATCTCGCTAGTTTCGATCTAAAATGATGTATCCCGTTGTTTTGAGCCGGAATACAAGTTTTCGCGCAGTTCTGAGAGAAAAAGTTTACAGCTCTCTCACGTCTACTCTTCGACGACTAGTAAAATCGATGTTAGTGAATCTCGCTAGTTTCGATCTAAAACGATGTATCCCGTTGTTTAGAGCCAGAATACAAGTTTTTGCGCAGTTCTGAGAGAAAATGTTTGCACCTTTTTCGCGTCCACTCTTCGACAACTTGTAAAATCGAAGTGCATAAATCTTGCTAGTTTCGATCTAAAACGATGTATCCCGTTGTTTTGAGCCGGAATACAAGTTTTCGCGCAGTTCTGAGAGAACAACTTTACAACTTTCTCTCGTCTACTCTCGATGATTTGTAAAATCGATGTTCGTGAATCTCGCTAACTTCGATCTAAAATGATGTATCCCGTTGTTTTCAGCCGGAATACAAGTTCTCGGCAGTTCTGAGAGAAAAAGTTTAAAGCTTTCTCTGATCTTCTCTCGACTACTTGTAAAATTGAAGAGCGTAAATCTCGCTAGTTTCGATCTAAAACGATGTATCCCGTTGTTTTAAGCCTTAATACAATTTTTCGCGCAGTTCTGAGAGAAAAAGTTTACAGCTCTCTCTCGTCTACTCTTCGACGACTTGTAAAATCGATGTTCGTGAATCTCGCTAGTTTCGATCTAAAACAATGTATCCCGTTGTTTTGAGCCGGAATACAAGTTTTCGCGCAGTTCTGAGAGAAAAAGTTTAACAGCTTTCTCTCGTCTACTCTTGATGATTTGTAAAATCGATGTTCGTGAATCTCGCTAGTTTCGATCTTAAACGATGTATCCTGTTGTTTTGAGCCGGAATACAAGTTTTCGCGCAGTTCTGAGAGAAAATTTTACAGCTCTCTCTCGTCTACTCTTCGACGACTTGTAAAATAGATGTTCGTGAATTTTGCTAGTTTCGATCTAAAACGATGTATCCCTTTGTTTTGAGCCGGAATACAAGTTTTCGCACAGTTCTGAGAGAAAAAGTTTACACCTTTCTCTCGTCTACTCTTCGGCGACTAGTAAAATCGATGTTCGTGAATCTCGCTAGTTCAGATCTAAAAGGATGTATCCCGTTGTTTTGAGCCGGAATACAAGTTTTCGCGCAGTTCTGAGAGAAAAAGTTTACAGCTCTCTCACGTCTACCCTTCGAGGACTGTAAATCGATGTTAGTGACTCTCGCTAGTTTCGATCTAAAACGATGTATCCCGTTGTTTAGAGCCGGAATACAAGTTTTTGCGCAGTTCTGAGAGAAAATTTTTGCACCTTTTTCGCGTTTACTCTTCGACAACTTGTAAAATCGAAGTGCATAAATCTTGCTAGTTTCGATCTGAAACGATGTATCCTGTTGTTTTGAGCCTTAATACAAGTTTTCGCGCAGTTCTGAGAGAAAACGTTTACTGCTCTCTCTCGTCTACTCTTCGACGACTTGTAAAATCGATGTTCATGAATCTCGCTAGTTTCAATCTAAAACGATGTATCCCGTTGTTTTGAGCCGGAATACAAGTTTTCGCGCAGTTCTGAAAGAAAAAGTCTACAGCTTTCTCTCGTCTACTCTCAACGAGCTGTAAAATCGAAGTGTGTAAATCTCGCTAGTTTAGATCTAAAACAAAGTATCCCGTTGTTTTGAGCCGGAATACAAGATTTCGCGCAGTTCTGAGAGAAAAGTTTACACCTTTCTCTCGTCTACTCTTCGACGACTAGTAAAATCGATAATCGTGAATCTCGCTAGTTTCGATCTGAAGCGATGTATCCCGTTGTTTTGAGCTGGAATACAAGTTTTTGCGCAGTTCTGAAAGAAAATTTTTGCACCTTTTTCGCGTCTACTCTTCGACAACTTGTAAAATCGAAGTGCATAAATCTTGCTAGTTTCGATCTAAAACGATGTATCCTGTTGTTTTGAGCCTTAATACAAGTTTTCGCGCAGTTCTGAGAGAAAAAGTTTACAGCTCTCTCAGGTCTACTCTTCGAGGACTTGTAAAATCGACGTTCGTGAATCTCGCTAGCTTCGATCTAAAACGATGTATCCCGTTGTTTTCAGCCGGAATACAAGTTCTCGCGCAGCTCTGAGAGAAAAAGTTTACACCTTTCTCTCGTCTACTCTTCGACGACTAGTAAAATCGATAATCGTGAATCTCGCTTGTTTCGATCTGAAGTGATGTATCCCGTTGTTTTGAGCCGGAATACAAGTTTTCGCGCAGTGCTGAGAGAAAAAGTTTACAGCTCTCTCAGGTCCACTCTTCGAGGACTTGTAAAATCGATGTTCGTGAATCTCGCTAGTTTCGATCTAAAATGATGTATCCCGTTGTTTTGAGCCGGAATACAAGTTTTCGCGCAGTTCTGAGAGAAAAAGTTTTCAGCTCTCTCACGTCTACTCTTCGACGACTTGTAAAATCGATGTTCGTGAATCTCGCTAGCTTGGACCTAAAACGATGTATCCCGTTGTTTTGAGTCTGAATACAAGTTTTCACGCAGTTCTGAGAGAAAATGTTTACAACTTTCTCTCGTCTACTCTCGACGACTTGTAAAATTGAAGTGCGTAACTCTCGCTAGTTTCGATCTAAAACGATGTATCCCGTTGTTTTGAGCCTTAATACAAGTTTTCGCGCAGTTCTGAGAGAAAAATTTTACACCTTTTTCGCGTCTCCTCTTCGACGACTTGTAAAATCCTAGTGCGTAAATCTTGCTAGTTTCGATATAAAACGATGTATCCCGTTGCTTTGAGCCGGAATACAAGTTTTCGCGCAGTTCTGAGAGAAAACGTTTACACCATTCTCTCGTCTACTATTCGACGACTAGTAAAATCGATGTTCGTGATTCTCGATAGTTTCGATCTAAAACAATGTATCCTGTTGTTTTGAGCCGGAATACATGTTTTCGCGCAGTTCTGAGAGAAAAAGCTTACAGCTCTCAGGTCTACTCTTCGAGGACTTGTAAAATCGACGTTCGTGAATCTCGCTAGCTTCGATCTAAAACGATGTATCCCGTTGTTTTCAGCCGGAATACAAGTTCTCGCGCAGCTCTGAGAGAAAAAGTTTAAAGCTTTCTCTCGTCTACTCTCGACGACTAGTAAAATCGATGTTCGTTAATCTCGCTAGTTTCAATCTAAAACGATGTGTCCCATTGTTTTGAGCCGGAATAAAAGTTTTCGCGCAGTTCTGAGAGAAAAAGTTTACAGCCCTCTCTCGTCTACTCTTCGACGACTAGTAAAATCGATGTTCGTGAATCTCGCTAGCTTGGACCTAAAACGATGTATCCCGTTGTTTTGAGTCTGAATACAAGTTTTCACGCAGTTAAGAGAGAAAATGTTTACAACTTTCTCTCGTCTACTCTTCGACAACTTGTAAAATCGAAGTGCGTAAATCTTGCTAGTTTGGATCTAAAACGATGTATCCCATTGTTTTGAGCCGGAATACAAGTTTTCGCGCAGTTCTGAGAGAAAAAGTTTACAGCTCTCTCTCGTCTACTCTTCGACGACTAGTAAAATCGATGTTCGTGATACTCGCTAGTTTCGATCTAAAACGATGTATCCTGTCGTTTTGAACCGGAATACATGTTTTCGCGCAGTTCTGAGAGAAAAAGTTTACAGCTCTCTCTCGTCTACTCTTCGGCGACTTGTAAAATCGATGTCCGTGAATCTCGCTAGTTTCGATCAAAAACGATGCATCCCGTTGTTTTGAGCCGGAATACAAGTTTTGGCGCAGTTCCGAGAGAAAAATTTTACAGCTCTCTCTCGCCTACTCTTCGACGACTTCTAAAATCGATGTTCGTGAATTTTGCTAGTTTCGATCTAAAACGATGTATCCCTTTGTTTTGAGCCGGAATACAAGTTTTCGCACAGTTCTGAGAGAAAATTTTTGCACCTTTTTCGCGTCTACTCTTCGACAACTTGTAAAATCGAAGTGCATAAATCTTGCTAGTTTCGATCTAAAACGATGTATCCTGTTGTTTTGAGCCTTAATACAAGTTTTCGCGCAGTTCTGAGAGAAAACGTTTACAGCTCTCTCTCGTCTACTCTTCGACGACTTGTAAAATCGATGTTCGTGAATCTCGCTAGTTTCGATCTAAAACGATGTATCCCGTTGTTTTGAGCCGGTATACAAGTTTTCGCGCAGTTCTGAAAGAAAAAGTCTACAGCTTTCTCTCGTCTACTCTCAACGAGCTGTAAAATCGAAGTGTGTAAATCTCGCTAGTTTAGATCTAAAACAAAGTATCCCGTTGTTTTGAGCCGGAATACAAGATTTCGCACAGTTCTGAGAGATAAGTTTACACCTTTCTCTCGTGTACTCTTCGAGGACATGTAAAATCGATGTTCGTGAATCTCGCTAGTTTCGATCTAAAACGATGTATCCCTTTGTTTTGAGCCGGAATACAAGTTTTCGCGCAGTTCTGAGAGAAAAAGTTTACACCTTTCTCTCGTCTACTCTTCGACGACTAGTAAAATCGATAATCGTGAATCTCGCTAGTTTCGATCTGAAGCGATGTATCCCGTTGTTTTGAGCCGGAATACAAGTTTTCGCGCAGTGCTGAGAGAAAAAGTTTGCAGCTCTCTCAGGTCTACTCTTCGAGGACTTTTAAAATCGACGTTCGTGAATCTCGCTAGCTTCGATCTAAAACGATGTATCCCGTTGTTTTCAGCCGGAATACAAGTTCTCGCGCAGCTCTGAGAGAAAAAGTTTAAAGCTTTCTCTTGTCTACTCTCGACGACTAGTAAACTCGATGTTCGTTAATCTCGCTAGTTTCAATCTAAAACGATGTATCCCGTTCTGTTTTGAGCCGGAATACAAGTTTTTGCGCAGTTCTGAGACAAAAAGTTTACACCTTTACACCTTTTTCGCGTCTACTCTTCGACAACCTGTAAAATCGAAGTGCGTAAATCTTCCTAGTTTCGATCTAAAACGATGTATCCTATTGCTTTGAGCCGGAATACAAGCTTTCGCGCAATTCTGAGAGAAAAAGTTTACACCTTTCTCTCGTCTACTCTTCGACGACTAGTAAATTCGATAATCGTGAATCTCGCTTGTTTCGATCTGAAGTGATGTATCCCGTTCTTTTGAGCCGGAATACAAGTTATCGCGCAGTGCTGAGAGAAAAAGTGTACAGCTCTCTCAGGTCCACTCTTCGAGGACTTGTAAAATCGATGTTCGTGAATCTCGCTAGTTTCGATCTAAAATGATGTATCCCGTTGTTTTGAGCCGGAATACAAGTATTCGCGCAGTTCTGAGAGAAAAAGTTTTCAGCTCTCTCACGTCTACTCTTCGACGACTTGTAAAATCGATGTTCGTGAATCTCGCTAGCTTGGACCTAAAACGATGTATCCCGTTGTTTTGAGTCTGAATACAAGTTTTCACGCAGTTCTGAGAGAAAATGTTTACAACTTTCTCTCGTCTACTCTCGACGACTTGTAAAATTGAAGTGCGTAACTCTCGCTAGTTTCGATCTAAAACGATGTATCCCGTTGTTTTGAGCCTTAATACAAGTTTTCGCGCAGTTCTGAGAGAAAAATTTTACACCTTTTTCGCGTCTACTCTTCGACGACTTGTAAAATCCTAGTGCGTAAATCTTGCTAGTTTCGATATAAAACGATGTATCCCGTTGTTTTGAGCCGGAATACAAGTTTTCGCGCAGTTCTGAGAGAAAACGTTTACACCTTTCTCTCGTCTACTCTTCGGCGACTAGTAAAATCGATGTTCGTGAATCTCGCTTGTTTCGATCTAAAACGATGTATCCCGTTCTTTTGAGCCGGAATACAAGTTTTTGCGCAGTTCTGAGACAAAAAGTTTACACCTTTTTCGCGTCTACTCTTCGACAACTTGTAAAATCGAAGTGCGTAAATCTCGCTAGTTTCGATCTAAAACATTGTATCCCGTTGTTTTGAGCCGGAATACAAGATTTAGCGCAGTTCTGAGAGAAAAGTTTACACCTTTCTCTCGTCTACTCTTCGAGGACATGTAAAATCGATGTTCGTGAATCTCGCTAGTTTCGATCTAAAACGATGTATCCTTTTATTTAAGCCGGAATACAAGTTTTCGCGCAGTTCTGAGAGAAAAAGTATACGCCTTTTTCGCGTCTACTCTTCGTCGACTTGTAAAATCCTAGTGCTTAAATCTCGCTAGTTTCGATCTAAAACGATGTATCCCGTTGTTTTGAGCCGGAATACAAGTTTTCGCGCAGTTCTGAGAGAAAAGTTTACACCTTTCTCTCGTCTACTCTTCGACGACTTGTAAAATCGATAATCGTGAATCTCGCTAGTTTCGATCTGAAGCGATGTATCCCGTTGTTTTGAGCCGGAATACAAGTTTTCGCGCAGTTCTGAGAGAAAAAGTTTTCAGCTCTCTCACGTCTACTCTTCGACGACTTGTAAAATCGATGTTCGTGAATCTCGCTAGCTTGGACCTAAAACGATGTATCCTGTTGTTTTGAGTCTGAATACAAGTTTTCGCGCAGTTCTGAGAGAAAAAGTTTACAGCTTCCTCCCGTCTACTCTCGACGACTTGTAAAATTGAAGTGCGTAAATTTCGCTAGTTTCGATCTAAAACGATGTATCCCTGTTTTGAGCCTTAATACAAGTTTTCGCGCAGTTCTGAGAGAAAAAGTTTACACCTTTTTCGCGTCTACTCTTCGACGACTTGTAAAATCGAAGTGCGTAAATCTTGCTAGTTTCGATCTAAAACGATGTATCCCGTTGTTTTGAGCCGGAATACAAGTTTTCGCGCAGTTCTGAGAGAAAAAGTTTACACCTTTCTCTCGTCTACTCTTCGACGACTTGTAAAATCGATGTTCGTGAATCTCGCTAGTTTCGATCTAAAACGATGTATCCCGTTGTTTTGAGCCGGAATACAAGTTTTCGCGCAGTTCTGAGAGAAAACGTTTACAGCTCTCTCACGTCTACTCTTCGACGACTTGTAAAATCGATGTTCGTGAATCTCGCTAGTTTCGATCTAAAACGATGTATCCCGTTGTTTTGAGCCGGAATACAAGTTTTCGCGCAGTTCTGAGAGAAAAAGTTTACACCTTCTCTCGTCTACTCTTCGACGACTAGTAAAATCGATGTTCGTGAATCTCGCTAGTTTCGATCTAAAACGATGTATCCCTGTTGTTTTGAGCCGGAATACAAGTTTTCGCGCAGTTCTGAGAGAAAAAGTTTACAGCTCTCTCTCGTCTACTCTTCGACGACTATGTAAAATCGATGTTCGTGAATCTCGCTAGTTTCGATCTAAAACGATGTATCCCGTTGTTTTGAGCCGGAATACAAGTTTTCGCGCAGTTCTGAGAGAAAAAGTTTACACCTTTCTCTCGTCTACTCTTCGAGGACATGTAAAATCGATGTTCGTGAATCTCGCTAGTTTCGATCTAAAACGATGTATCCTTTTATTTAAGCCGGAATACAAGTTTTCGCGCAGTTCTGAGAGAAAAAGTATACGCCTTTTTCGCGTCTACTCTTCGTCGACTTGTAAAATCCTAGTGCTTAAATCTTCCTAGTTTCGATCTAAAATGATGTAACCCGTTGTTTTGAGCCGGAATACAAGTTTTCGCGCAGTTCTGCGAGAAAAACTTTTCAGCTCTCTCACGTCTACTCTTCGACGACTTGTAAAATCGATGTTCGTGAATCTCGCTAGCTTGGACCTAAAACGATGTATCCTGTTGTTTTGAGTCTGAATACAAGTTTTCGCGCAGTTCTGAGAGAAAAAGTTTACAGCTTCCTCTCGTCTACTCTCGACGACTTGTAAAATTGAAGTGCGTAAATCTCGCTAGTTTCGATCTAAAACGATGTATCCCGTTGTTTTGAGCCTTAATACAAGTTTTCGCGCAGTTCTGAGAGAAAAATTTTACACCTTTTTCGCGTCTACTCTTCGACGACTTGTAAAATCGAAGTGCGTAAATCTTGCTAGTTTCGATATAAAACGATGTATCCCGTTGTTTTGTGCCGGAATACAAGTTTTCGCGCAGTTCTGAGAGAAAAAGCTTACACCTTTCTCTCGTCTACTATTCGACGACTAGTAAAATCGATGTTCGTGATTCTCGCTAGTTTCGATCAAAAACGATGCATCCCGTTGTTTTGAGCCGGAATACAAGTTTTCGCGCAGTTCTGAGAGAAAAAGTTTACAGCTCTCTCTCGTCTACTCTTCGGCGACTTGTAAAATTGATGTTCGTGAATCTCGCTAGTTTCGATCAAAAACGATGCATCCCGTTGTTTTGAGCCGGAATACAAGTTTTCGCGCAGTTCCGAGAGAAAAATTTTACAGCTCTCTCTCGCCTACTCTTCGACGACTTGTAAAATCGATGTTCGTGAATCGCGCTAGCTTGGACCTAAAACGATGTATCCCGTTGTTTTGAGTCCGAATACAAGTTTTCGCGCAGTTCTGAGAGAAAAAGTTTACACCTTTTTCGCGTCTACTCTTCGACAACTTGTAAAATCGAAGTGCATAAATCTTGCTAGTTTCGATCTAAAACGATGTATCCCGTTGTTTTGAGCCTTAATACAAGTTTTCGCGCAGTTCTGAGAGAAAAATTTTACAGCTCTCTCTCGTTTACTCTTCGACGACTTGTAAAATCGATGTTCGTGAATCTCGCTAGCTTGGACCTAAAACGATGTATCCCGTTGTTTTGAGTCTGAATACAAGTTTTCGCGCAGTTCTGAGAGAAAAAGTTTACAGCTCTCTCTCGTCTACTCTTCGACGACTAGTAAAATCGATAATCGTGAATCTCGCTAGTTTCGATCTGAAGCGATGTATCCCGTTGTTTTGAGCCGGAAAACAAGTTTTCGCGCAGTGCTGAGAGAAAAAGTTTACAGCTCTCTCAGGTCTACTCTTCGAGGACTTGTAAAATCGATGTTCGTGAATCTCGCTAGTTTCGATCTAAAATGATGTATCCCGTTGTTTTGAGCCGGAAAACAAGTTTTCGCGCAGTTCTGAGAGAAAAAGTTTACAGCTCTCTCACGTCTACTCTTCGACGACTTGTAAAATCGATGTTCGTGAATCGCGCTAGCTTGGACCTAAAACGATGTATCCCGTTGTTTTGAGTCTGAATACAAGTTTTCGCGCAGTTCTGAGAGAAAAAGTTTCCAGCTTTCTCTCGTCTACTCTCGACGACTTGTAAAATTGAAGTGCGTAAATCTCGCTAGTTTCGATCTAAATCGATGTATCCCGTTGTTTTGAGCCTTAATACAAGTTTTCGCGCAGTTCTGAGTGAAAATGTTTGCACCTTTTTCGCGTCTACTGTTCGACAACTTGTAAAATCGAAGTGCATAAATGTTGCTAGTTTCGATCTAAAACGATGTATTCTGTTGTTTTGAGCCTTAATACAAGTTTTCGCGCAGTTCTGAAAGAAAAAGTTTACAGCTTTCTCTCGTCTACTCTCAACGACTTGTAAAATCGATGTGCGTAAATCTCGCTAGTTTCCATCTAAAACGATGTATCCCGTTGTTTTGAAACGGAATACAAGTTTTCGCGAAGTTCTGAGAGAAAAAGTTTACACCTTTTTCGCGTCTACTCTTCGACGACTTGTAAAATCGAAGTGCGTACATCTCGCTAGTTTCGATCTAAAACAATGTATCCCGTTGTTTTGAGCCGGAATACAAGATTTCACGCAGTTCTGAGAGAAAAAGTTTACACCTTTTTCGCGTCTACTCTTCGACAACTTGTAAAATCGAAGTGCATAAATCTTGCTAGTTTCGATCTAAAACGATGTATCCCGTTGTTTTGAGCCTTAATACAAGTTTTCGCGCAGTTCTGAGAGAAAAATTTTACAGCTCTCTCTCGTTTACTCTTCGACGACTTGTAAAATCGATGTTCGTGAATCTCGCTAGCTTGGACCTAAAACGATGTATCCCGTTGTTTTGAGTCTGAATACAAGTTTTCGCGCAGTTCTGAGAGAAAAAGTTTACAGCTCTCTCTCGTCTACTCTTCGACGACTTGTAAAATCGATAGTCGTGAATCTCGCTAGTTTCGATCTAAAACGATGTATCCCGTTGTTTTGAGCCTTAATACAAGTTTTCGCGCAGTTCTGAGAGAAAAAGTTTACACCTTTTTCGCGTCTACTCTTCGACGACTTGTAAAATCGATGTGCGTGAATCTTGCTAGTTTCGATCTAAAACGATGTATCCCGTTGTTTTGAGCCGGAATACAAGTTTTCGCGCAGTTCTGAGAGAAAAAGCTTACACCTTTCTCTCGTCTACTCTTCGACGACTAGTAAAATCGATGTTCGTGAATCTCGCTAGTTTCGATCTAAAACGATGTATCCCGTTGTTTTGAGCCGGAATACAAGTTTTCGCGCAGTTCTGAGAGAAAAAGTTTACACCTTTTTCGCGTCTACTCTTCGACGACTTGTAAAATCGAAGTGCTTAAATCTTCCTAGTTTCGATATAAAACGATGTATCCCGTTGTTTTGAGCCGGAATACAAGTTTTCGCGCAGTTCTGAGAGAAAACGTTTACACCATTCTCTCGTCTACTATTCGACGACTAGTAAAATCGATGTTCGTGATTCTCGCTAGTTTCGATCTAAAACGATGTATCCTGTTGTTTTGAGCCGGAATACATGTTTTCGCGCAGTTCTGAGAGAAAAAGTTTACAGCTCTCTCTCGTCTACTCTTCGACGACTAGTAAAATCGATGTTCGTGAATCGCGCTAGTTTCGATCTAAAACGATGTATCCCGTTCTTTTGAGCCGGAATACAAGTTTTTGCGCAGTTCTGAGAGAAAAAGTTTACACCTTTTTCGCGTCTACTCTTCGACAACTTGTAAAATCGAAGTGCGTAAATCTCGCTAGTTTCGATCTAAAACGATGTATCCCGTTGTTTTGAGCCGGAATACAAGTTTTCGCGCAGTTCTGAGAGAAAAGTTTACACCTTTCTCTCGTCTACTCTTCGACGACTGTAAAATCGATGTTCGTGAATCTCGCTAGTTTCGATCTAAAACGATGTATCCCGTTTTTTGAGCCGGAATACAAGTTTTCGCGCAGTTCTGAGAGAAAAAGTTTACAGCCTTTTTCGCGTCTACTCTTCGACAACTTGTAAAATCGAAGTGCGTAAATCTTCGCTAGTTTCGATCTAAAACGATGTATCCCGTTGTTTTCAGCCGAAATACAAGTTTTCGCGCAGTTCTGAGAGAAAAAGTTTACAGCTCTCTCTCGTCTACTCTTCGAGGACTTGTAAAATCGATGTTCGTGAATCTCGCTAGTTTCGATCTAAAACGATGTATCCCGTTGTTTTGAGCCGGAATACAAGTTTTCGCGCAGTTCTGAGAGAAAAAGTTTACAGCTCTCTCTCGTCTACTCTTCGACGACTAGTAAAATCGATGTTCGTGAATCTCGCTAGTTTCGATCTAAAACGATGTATCCCGTTGTTTTGAGCCGGAATACAAGTTTTCGCGCAGTTCTGAGAGAAAATGTTTACAGCTCTCTCGCGTCTACTCTTCGACGACTTGTAAAATCGATGTTCGTGAATCTCGCTAGTTTCGATCTAAAACGATGTATCCCGTTGTTTTGAGCCGGAATACAAGTTTTCGCGCAGTTCTGAGAGAAAAAGTTTACAGCTTTCTCTCGTCTACTCTTCGACGACTTGTAAAATCGATGTTCGTGAATCTCGCTAGCTTCGATCTAAAATGATGTATCCCGTTGTTTTGAGCCGGAATACAAGTTTTCGCGCAGTTCTGAGAGAAAAAGTTTACAGCTTTCTCTCGTCTACTCTCGACGACTTGTAAAATTGAAGTGCGTAAATCTCGCTAGTTTCGATCTAAAACGATGTATCCCGTTGTTTTAGAGCCTTAATACAAGTTTTTCGCGCAGTTCTGAGAGAAAATGTTTGCACCTTTTTCGCGTCTACTCTTCGACAACTTGTAAAATCGAAGTGCATAAATCTTGCTAGTTTCGATCTAAAACGATGTATCCCGTTGTTTTGAGCCGGAATACAAGTTTTCGCGCAGTTCTGAGAGAAAAAGTTTACAGCTTTCTCTCGTCTACTCTCGACGACTTGTAAAATCGATGTGCGTAAATCTCGCTAGTTTCGATCTAAAACGATGTATCCCGTTGTTTTGAGCCGGAATACAAGTTTTCGCGCAGTTCTGAGAGAAAAAGTTTACACCTTTTTCGCGTCTACTCTTCGACGACTTGTAAAATCGAAGTGCGTAAATCTCGCTAGTTTCGATCTAAAACGATGTATCCCGTTGTTTTGAGCCGGAATACAAGTTTTCGCGCAGTTCTGAGAGAAAAAGCTTACACCTTTCTCTCGTCTACTCTTCGACGACTTGTAAAATCGATGTTCGTGAATCTCGCTAGTTTCGATCTAAAACGATGTATCCCGTTGTTTTGAGCCGGAATACAAGTTTTCGCGCAGTTCTGAGAGAAAAACTTTACAGCTTTCTCTCGTCTACTCTCGACGACTTGTAAAATCGATGTTCGTGAATCTCGCTAGCTTCGATCTAAAACGATGTATCCCGTTGTTTTCAGCCGGAATACAAGTTCTCGCGCAGTTCTGAGAGAAAAAGTTTACAGCTTTCTCTCGTCTACTCTTCGACGACTTGTAAAATCGATGTTCGTGAATCTCGCTAGTTTCGATCTTAAACGATGTATCCCGTTGTTTTGAGCCGGAATACAAGTTTTCGCGCAGTTCTGAGAGAAAAAGTTTACAGCTCTCTCTCGTCTACTCTTCGACGACTTGTAAAATCGATGTTCGTGAATTCTCGCTAGTTTCGATCTAAAACGATGTATCCCGTTGTTTTGAGCCGGAATACAAGTTTTCGCGCAGTTCTGAGAGAAAAAGTTTACACCTTTCTCTCGTCTACTCTTCGACGACTTGTAAAATCGATGTTCGTGAATCTCGCTAGCTTCGATCTAAAACGATGTATCCCGTTGTTTTGAGCCGGAATACAAGTTTTCGCGCAGTTCTGAGAGAAAAGTTTACAGCTTTCTCTCGTCTACTCTTCGAGGACTTGTAAAATCGATGTTCGTGACTCTCGCTAGTTTCGATCTAAAACGATGTATCCCGTTGTTTTGAGCCGGAATACAAGTTTTCGCGCAGTTCTGAGAGAAAATTTTACACCTTTTTCGCGTCTACTCTTCGACGACTTGTAAAATCGATAGTGCGTAAATCTTGCTAGTTTCGATCTAAAACGATGTATCCCTGTTGCTTTTGAGCCGGAATACAAGTTTTCGCGCAGTTCTGAGAGAAAACGTTTACACCTCTCTCTCGTCTACTCTTCGACGACTAGTAAAATCGATGTTCGTGAATCTCGCTAGTTTCAGATCTAAAACGATGTATCCCGTTGTTTTGAGCCGGAATACAAGTTTTCGCGCAGTTCTGAGAGAAAAAGTCTTACAGCTCTCTACGTCTACTCTTCGAGGACTGTAAAATCGAAGTTGTGAATCTCGCTAGTTTCGATCTAAAACGATGTATCCCGTTGTTTTGAGCCGGAATACAAGTTTCGCGCAGTTCTGAGAGAAAAGTTTACACCTTTCTCTCGTCTACTCTTCGACGACTAGTAAAATCGATAGTCGTGAATCTCGCTAGTTTCGATCTGAAACGATGTATCCCGTTGTTTTGAGCCTGGAATACAAGTTTTCGCGCAGTTCTGAGAGAAAATGTTTACAGCCTCTCTCTCGTCTACTCTTCGACGACTTGTAAAATCGATGTTCATGAATCTCGCTAGTTTCAATCTAAAACGATGTATCCCGTTGTTTTGAGTCTGAATACAAGTTTTCACGCAGTTAAGAGAGAAAATGTTTACAACTTTCTCTCGTCTACTCTTCGACAACTTGTAAAATCGAAGTGCGTAAATCTTGCTAGTTTGGATCTAAAACGATGTATCCCATTGTTTTGAGCCGGAATACAAGTTTTCGCGCAGTTCTGAGAGAAAAAGTTTACAGCTCTCTCTCGTCTACTCTTCGACGACTAGTAAAATCGATGTTCGTGATACTCGCTAGTTTCGATCTAAAACGATGTATCCTGTCGTTTTGAACCGGAATACATGTTTTCGCGCAGTTCTGAGAGAAAAAGTTTACAGCTCTCTCGCGTCTACTCTTCGGCGACTTGTAAAATCGATGTCCGTGAATCTCGCTAGTTTCGATCAAAAACGATGCATCCCGTTGTTTTGAGCCGGAATACAAGTTTTGGCGCAGTTCCGAGAGAAAAATTTTACAGCTCTCTCTCGCCTACTCTTCGACGACTTCTAAAATCGATGTTCGTGAATTTTGCTAGTTTCGATCTAAAACGATGTATCCCTTTGTTTTGAGCCGGAATACAAGTTTTCGCACAGTTCTGAGAGAAAATTTTTGCACCTTTTTCGCGTCTACTCTTCGACAACTTGTAAAATCGAAGTGCATAAATCTTGCTAGTTTCGATCTAAAACGATGTATCCTGTTGTTTTGAGCCTTAATACAAGTTTTCGCGCAGTTCTGAGAGAAAACGTTTACAGCTCTCTCTCGTCTACTCTTCGACGACTTGTAAAATCGATGTTCGTGAATCTCGCTAGTTTCGATCTAAAACGATGTATCCCGTTGTTTTGAGCCGGTATACAAGTTTTCGCGCAGTTCTGAAAGAAAAAGTCTACAGCTTTCTCTCGTCTACTCTCAACGAGCTGTAAAATCGAAGTGTGTAAATCTCGCTAGTTTAGATCTAAAACAAAGTATCCCGTTGTTTTGAGCCGGAATACAAGATTTCGCACAGTTCTGAGAGATAAGTTTACACCTTTCTCTCGTGTACTCTTCGAGGACATGTAAAATCGATGTTCGTGAATCTCGCTAGTTTCGATCTAAAACGATGTATCCCTTTGTTTTGAGCCGGAATACAAGTTTTCGCGCAGTTCTGAGAGAAAAAGTTTACACCTTTCTCTCGTCTACTCTTCGACGACTAGTAAAATCGATAATCGTGAATCTCGCTAGTTTCGATCTGAAGCGATGTATCCCGTTGTTTTGAGCCGGAATACAAGTTTTCGCGCAGTGCTGAGAGAAAAAGTTTGCAGCTCTCTCAGGTCTACTCTTCGAGGACTTTTAAAATCGACGTTCGTGAATCTCGCTAGCTTCGATCTAAAACGATGTATCCCGTTGTTTTCAGCCGGAATACAAGTTCTCGCGCAGCTCTGAGAGAAAAAGTTTAAAGCTTTCTCTTGTCTACTCTCGACGACTAGTAAAATCGATGTTCGTTAATCTCGCTAGTTTCAATCTAAAACGATGTATCCCGTTCTGTTTTGAGCCGGAATACAAGTTTTTGCGCAGTTCTGAGACAAAAAGTTTACACCTTTACACCTTTTTCGCGTCTACTCTTCGACAACCTGTAAAATCGAAGTGCGTAAATCTTCCTAGTTTCGATCTAAAACGATGTATCCTATTGCTTAGCCGGAATACAAGCTTTCGCGCAATTCTGAGAGAAAAAGTTTACACCTTTCTCTCGTCTACTCTTCGACGACTAGTAAATTCGATAATCGTGAATCTCGCTTGTTTCGATCTGAAGTGATGTATCCCGTTCTTTTGAGCCGGAATACAAGTTATCGCGCAGTGCTGAGAGAAAAAGTGTACAGCTCTCTCAGGTCCACTCTTCGAGGACTTGTAAAATCGATGTTCGTGAATCTCGCTAGTTTCGATCTAAAATGATGTATCCCGTTGTTTTGAGCCGGAATACAAGTATTCGCGCAGTTCTGAGAGAAAAAGTTTTCAGCTCTCTCACGTCTACTCTTCGACGACTTGTAAAATCGATGTTCGTGAATCTCGCTAGCTTGGACCTAAAACGATGTATCCCGTTGTTTTGAGTCTGAATACAAGTTTTCACGCAGTTCTGAGAGAAAATGTTTACAACTTTCTCTCGTCTACTCTCGACGACTTGTAAAATTGAAGTGCGTAACTCTCGCTAGTTTCGATCTAAAACGATGTATCCCGTTGTTTTGAGCCTTAATACAAGTTTTCGCGCAGTTCTGAGAGAAAAATTTTACACCTTTTTCGCGTCTACTCTTCGACGACTTGTAAAATCCTAGTGCGTAAATCTTGCTAGTTTCGATATAAAACGATGTATCCCGTTGTTTTGAGCCGGAATACAAGTTTTCGCGCAGTTCTGAGAGAAAACGTTTACACCTTTCTCTCGTCTACTCTTCGGCGACTAGTAAAATTGATGTTCGTGAATCTCGCTTGTTTCGATCTAAAACGATGTATCCCGTTCTTTTGAGCCGGAATACAAGTTTTTGCGCAGTTCTGAGACAAAAAGTTTACACCTTTTTCGCGTCTACTCTTCGACAACTTGTAAAATCGAAGTGCGTAAATCTCGCTAGTTTCGATCTAAAACATTGTATCCCGTTGTTTTGAGCCGGAATACAAGATTTAGCGCAGTTCTGAGAGAAAAGTTTACACCTTTCTCTCGTCTACTCTTCGAGGACATGTAAAATCGATGTTCGTGAATCTCGCTAGTTTCGATCTAAAACGATGTATCCTTTTATTTAAGCCGGAATACAAGTTTTCGCGCAGTTCTGAGAGAAAAAGTATACGCCTTTTTCGCGTCTACTCTTCGTCGACTTGTAAAATCCTAGTGCTTAAATCTTCCTAGTTTCGATCTAAAACGATGTATCCTGTTGCTTTGAGCCGGAATACAAGTTTTCGCGCAGTTCTGAGAGAAAAAGTTTACACCTTTCTCTCGTCTACTCTTCGACGACTAGTAAAATCGATAATCGTGAATCTCGCTAGTTTCGATCTGAAGCGATGTAACCCGTTGTTTTGAGCCGGAATACAAGTTTTCGCGCAGTTCTGCGAGAAAAACTTTTCAGCTCTCTCACGTCTACTCTTCGACGACTTGTAAAATCGATGTTCGTGAATCTCGCTAGCTTGGACCTAAAACGATGTATCCTGTTGTTTTGAGTCTGAATACAAGTTTTCGCGCAGTTCTGAGAGAAAAAGTTTACAGCTTCCTCCCGTCTACTCTCGACGACTTGTAAAATTGAAGTGCGTAAATTTCGCTAGTTTCGATCTAAAACGATGTATCCCGTTTTGAGCCTTAATACAAGTTTTCGCGCAGTTCTGAGAGAAAAAGTTTACACCTTTTTCGCGTCTACTCTTCGACAACATGTAAAATCGAAGTGCTTAAATCTTCCTAGTTTCGATCTAAAACGATGTATCCTGTTGCTTTCAGCCGAAATACAAGTTTTCGCGCAGTTCTGAGAGAAAAAGTTTACACCTTTCTCTCGTCTACTCTTCGGCGACTAGTAAAATCGATGTTCGTGAATCTCGCTTGTTTCCATCTGAAGTGATGTATCCCGTTGTGTTGAGCCAGAATACAAGTTATCACGCAGTGCTGAGAGAAAAAGTGTACAGCTCTCTCAGGTCCACTCTTCGAGGACTTGTAAAATCGATGTTCGTGAATCTCGCTAGTTTCGATCTAAAATGATGTATCCCGTTGTTTTGAGCCGGAATACAAGTATTCGCGCAGTTCTGAGAGAAAAAGTTTTCAGCTCTCTGAGGTCTACTCTTCGACGACTTGTAAAATCGATGTTCGTGAATCTCGCTAGCTTGGACCTAAAACGGTGTATCCCGTTGTTTTGAGTCTGAATACAAGTTTTCGCGCAGTTCTGAGAGAAAAAGTTTACAGCTTTCTCTCGTCTACTCTTCGACGACTTGTAAAATCCTAGTGCGTAAATCTTGCTAGTTTTGATATAAAACGATGTATCCCGTTGTTTTGAGCCGGAATACAAGTTTTCGCGCAGTTCTGAGAGAAAAAGTTTACACCATTCTCTCGTCTACTCTTCGAGGACATGTAAAATCGATGTTCGTGAATCTCGCTAGTTTCGATCTAAAACGATGTATCCTTTTATTTAAGCCGGAATACAAGTTTTCGCGCAGTTCTGAGAGAAAAAGTTTACGCCTTTTTCGCGTCTACTCTTCGTCGACTTGTAAAATCCTAGTGCTTAAATCTTCCTAGTTTCGATCTAAAATGATGTAACCCGTTGTTTTGAGCCGGAATACAAGTTTTCGCGCAGTTCTGCGAGAAAAACTTTTCAGCTCTCTCACGTCTACTCTTCGACGACTTGTAAAATCGATGTTCGTGAATCTCGCTAGCTTGGACCTAAAACGATGTATCCTGTTGTTTTGAGTCTGAATACAAGTTTTCGCGCAGTTCTGAGAGAAAAAGTTTACAGCTTCCTCTCGTCTACTCTCGACGACTTGTAAAATTGAAGTGCGTAAATCTCGCTAGTTTCGATCTAAAACGATGTATCCCGTTGTTTTGAGCCTTAATACAAGTTTTCGCGCAGTTCTGAGAGAAAAATTTTACACCTTTTTCGCGTCTACTCTTCGACGACTTGTAAAATCGAAGTGCGTAAATCTTGCTAGTTTCGATATAAAACGATGTATCCCGTTGTTTTGTGCCGGAATACAAGTTTTCGCGCAGTTCTGAGAGAAAAAGCTTACACCTTTCTCTCGTCTACTATTCGACGACTAGTAAAATCGATGTTCGTGATTCTCGCTAGTTTCGATCTAAAAACGATGCATCCCGTTGTTTTGAGCCGGAATACAAGTTTTCGCGCAGTTCTGAGAGAAAAAGTTTACAGCTCTCTCTCGTCTACTCTTCGGCGACTTGTAAAATTGATGTTCGTGAATCTCGCTAGTTTCGATCAAAAACGATGCATCCCGTTGTTTTGAGCCGGAATACAAGTTTTCGCGCAGTTCCGAGAGAAAAATTTTACAGCTCTCTCTCGTTTACTCTTCGACGACTTGTAAAATCGATGTTCGTGAATCTCGCTAGCTTGGACCTAAAACGATGTATCCCGTTGTTTTGAGTCTGAATACAAGTTTTCGCGCAGTTCTGAGAGAAAAAGTTTACAGCTCTCTCTCGTCTACTCTTCGACGACTAGTAAAATCGATAATCGTGAATCTCGCTAGTTTCGATCTGAAGCGATGTATCCCGTTGTTTTGAGCCGGAAAACAAGTTTTCGCGCAGTGCTGAGAGAAAAAGTTTACAGCTCTCTCAGGTCTACTCTTCGAGGACTTGTAAAATCGATGTTCGTGAATCTCGCTAGTTTCGATCTAAAATGATGTATCCCGTTGTTTTGAGCCGGAAAACAAGTTTTCGCGCAGTTCTGAGAGAAAAAGTTTACAGCTCTCTCACGTCTACTCTTCGACGACTTGTAAAATCGATGTTCGTGAATCGCGCTAGCTTGGACCTAAAACGATGTATTCCGTTGTTTTGAGTCTGAATACAAGTTTTCGCGCAGTTCTGAGAGAAAAAGTTTCCAGCTTTCTCCCGTCTACTCTCGACGACTTGTAAAATTGAAGTGCGTAAATCTCGCTAGTTTCGATCTAAATCGATGTATCCCGTTGTTTTGAGCCTTAATACAAGTTTTCGCGCAGTTCTGAGTGAAAATGTTTGCACCTTTTTCGCGTCTACTGTTCGACAACTTGTAAAATCGAAGTGCATAAATGTTGCTAGTTTCGATCTAAAACGATGTATTCTGTTGTTTTGAGCCTTAATACAAGTTTTCGCGCAGTTCTGAAAGAAAAAGTTTACAGCTTTCTCTCGTCTACTCTCAACGACTTGTAAAATCGATGTGCGTAAATCTCGCTAGTTTCCATCTAAAACGATGTATCCCGTTGTTTTGAAACGGAATACAAGTTTTCGCGAAGTTCTGAGAGAAAAAGTTTACACCTTTTTCGCGTCTACTCTTCGACGACTTGTAAAATCGAAGTGCGTACATCTCGCTAGTTTCGATCTAAAACAATGTATCCCGTTGTTTTGAGCCGGAATACAAGATTTCACGCAGTTCTGAGAGAAAAAGTTTACACCTTTTTCGCGTCTACTCTTCGACAACTTGTAAAATCGAAGTGCATAAATCTTGCTAGTTTCGATCTAAAACGATGTATCCCGTTGTTTTGAGCCTTAATACAAGTTTTCGCGCAGTTCTGAGAGAAAAATTTTACAGCTCTCTCTCGTTTACTCTTCGACGACTTGTAAAATCGATGTTCGTGAATCTCGCTAGCTTGGACCTAAAACGATGTATCCCGTTGTTTTGAGTCTGAATACAAGTTTTCGCGCAGTTCTGAGAGAAAAAGTTTACAGCTTTCTCTCGTCTACTCTTCGACGACTTGTAAAATCGATAGTGCGTGAATCTCGCTAGTTTCGATCTAAAACGATGTATCCCGTTGTTTTGAGCCGGAATACAAGTTTTCGCGCAGTTCTGAGAGAAAAAGTTTACACCTTTCTCGCGTCTACTCTTCGACGACTAGTAAAATCGATGTTCGTGAATCGCGCTAGTTTCGATCTAAAACGATGTATCCCGTTCTTTTGAGCCGGAATACAAGTTTTCGCGCAGTTCTGAGACAAAAAGTTTACACCTTTCTCTCGTCTACTCTTCGAGGACATGTAAAATCGATGTTCGTGAATCTCGCTAGTTTCGATCTAAAACGATGTATCCTTTTATTTAAGCCGGAATACAAGTTTTCGCGCAGTTCTGAGAGAAAAAGTTTACGCCTTTTTCGCGTCTACTCTTCGCCGACTTGTAAAATCCTAGTGCTTAAATCTTCCTAGTTTCGATCTAAAATGATGTAACCCGTTGTTTTGAGCCGGAATACAAGTTTTCGCGCAGTTCTGCGAGAAAAACTTTTCAGCTCTCTCACGTCTACTCTTCGACGACTTGTAAAATCGATGTTCGTGAATCTCGCTAGCTTGGACCTAAAACGATGTATCCTGTTGTTTTGAGTCTGAATACAAGTTTTCGCGCAGTTCTGAGAGAAAAAGTTTACAGCTTCCTCTCGTCTACTCTCGACGACTTGTAAAATTGAAGTGCGTAAATCTCGCTAGTTTCGATCTAAAACGATGTATCCCGTTGTTTTGAGCCTTAATACAAGTTTTCGCGCAGTTCTGAGAGAAAAATTTTACACCTTTTTCGCGTCTACTCTTCGACGACTTGTAAAATCGAAGTGCGTAAATCTTGCTAGTTTCGATATAAAACGATGTATCCCGTTGTTTTGTGCCGGAATACAAGTTTTCGCGCAGTTCTGAGAGAAAAAGCTTACACCTTTCTCTCGTCTACTATTCGACGACTAGTAAAATCGATGTTCGTGATTCTCGCTAGTTTCGATCAAAAACGATGCATCCCGTTGTTTTGAGCCGGAATACAAGTTTTCGCGCAGTTCTGAGAGAAAAAGTTTACAGCTCTCTCTCGTCTACTCTTCGGCGACTTGTAAAATTGATGTTCGTGAATCTCGCTAGTTTCGATCTAAAACGATGCATCCCGTTGTTTTGAGCCGGAATACAAGTTTTCGCGCAGTTCTGAGAGAAAAATTTTACAGCTCTCTCTCGTTTACTCTTCGACGACTTGTAAAATCGATGTTCGTGAATCTCGCTAGCTTGGACCTAAAACGATGTATCCCGTTGTTTTGAGTCTGAATACAAGTTTTCGCGCAGTTCTGAGAGAAAAAGTTTACAGCTCTCTCTCGTCTACTCTTCGACGACTAGTAAAATCGATAATCGTGAATCTCGCTAGTTTCGATCTGAAGCGATGTATCCCGTTGTTTTGAGCCGGAAAACAAGTTTTCGCGCAGTGCTGAGAGAAAAAGTTTACAGCTCTCTCAGGTCTACTCTTCGAGGACTTGTAAAATCGATGTTCGTGAATCTCGCTAGTTTCGATCTAAAATGATGTATCCCGTTGTTTTGAGCCGGAAAACAAGTTTTCGCGCAGTTCTGAGAGAAAAAGTTTACAGCTCTCTCACGTCTACTCTTCGACGACTTGTAAAATCGATGTTCGTGAATCGCGCTAGCTTGGACCTAAAACGATGTATCCCGTTGTTTTGAGTCTGAATACAAGTTTTCGCGCAGTTCTGAGAGAAAAAGTTTCCAGCTTTCTCTCGTCTACTCTCGACGACTTGTAAAATTGAAGTGCGTAAATCTCGCTAGTTTCGATCTAAATCGATGTATCCCGTTGTTTTGAGCCTTAATACAAGTTTTCGCGCAGTTCTGAGTGAAAATGTTTGCACCTTTTTCGCGTCTACTGTTCGACAACTTGTAAAATCGAAGTGCATAAATGTTGCTAGTTTCGATCTAAAACGATGTATTCTGTTGTTTTGAGCCTTAATACAAGTTTTCGCGCAGTTCTGAAAGAAAAAGTTTACAGCTTTCTCTCGTCTACTCTCAACGACTTGTAAAATCGATGTGCGTAAATCTCGCTAGTTTCCATCTAAAACGATGTATCCCGTTGTTTTGAAACGGAATACAAGTTTTCGCGAAGTTCTGAGAGAAAAAGTTTACACCTTTTTCGCGTCTACTCTTCGACGACTTGTAAAATCGAAGTGCGTACATCTCGCTAGTTTCGATCTAAAACAATGTATCCCGTTGTTTTGAGCCGGAATACAAGATTTCACGCAGTTCTGAGAGAAAAAGTTTACACCTTTTTCGCGTCTACTCTTCGACAACTTGTAAAATCGAAGTGCATAAATCTTGCTAGTTTCGATCTAAAACGATGTATCCCGTTGTTTTGAGCCTTAATACAAGTTTTCGCGCAGTTCTGAGAGAAAAATTTTACAGCTCTCTCTCGTTTACTCTTCGACGACTTGTAAAATCGATGTTCGTGAATCTCGCTAGCTTGGACCTAAAACGATGTATCCCGTTGTTTTGAGTCTGAATACAAGTTTTCGCGCAGTTCTGAGAGAAAAAGTTTACAGCTCTCTCTCGTCTACTCTTCGACGACTAGTAAAATCGATAATCGTGAATCTCGCTAGTTTCGATCTAGAACGATGTATCCCGTTGTTTTGAGCCTTAATACAAGTTTTCGCGCCGTTTTGAGAGAAAAATTTTACACCTTTTTCGCGTCTACTCTTCGACGACTTGTAAAATCGAAGTGCGTAAATCTTGCTAGTTTCGATATAAAACGATGTATCCCGTTGTTTTGAGCCGGAATACAAGTTTTCGCGCAGTTCTGAGAGAAAAAGCTTACACCTTTCTCTCGTCTACTATTCGACGACTAGTAAAATCGATGTTCGTGATTCTCGCTAGTTTCGATCAAAAACGATGCATCCCGTTGTTTTGAGCCGGAATATGGTTTTCGCGCAGTTCCGAGAGAAAAAGTTTACACCTTTTTCGCGTCTACTCATCGACGACTTGTAAAATCGAAGTGCTTAAATCTTCCTAGTTTTGATATAAAACGATGTATCCCGTTGTTTTGAGCCGGAATACAAGTTTTCGCGCAGTTCTGAGAGAAAACGTTTACACCATTCTCTCGTCTACTATTCGACGACTAGTAAAATCGATGTTCGTGATTCTCGCTAGTTTCGATCTAAAACGATGTATCCTGTTGTTTTGAGCCGGAATACATGTTTTCGCGCAGTTCTGAGAGAAAAAGTTTACAGCTCTCTCTCGTCTACTCTTCGACGACTAGTAAAATCGATGTTCGTGAATCGCGCTAGTTTCGATCTAAAACAATGTATCCCGTTCTTTTGAGCCGGAATACAAGTTTTTGCGCAGTTCTGAGACAAAAAGTTTACACCTTTTTCGCGTCTACTCTTCGACAACTTGTAAAATCGAAGTGCGTAAATCTCGCTAGTTTCGATCTAAAACATTGTATCCCGTTGTTTTGAGCCGGAATACAAGATTTAGCGCAGTTCTGAGAGAAAAGTTTACACCTTTCTCTCGTCTACTCTTCGAGGACATGTAAAATCGATGTTCGTGAATCTCGCTAGTTTCGATCTAAAACGATGTATCCTTTTATTTAAGCCGGAATACAAGTTTTCGCGCAGTTCTGAGAGAAAAAGTATACGCCTTTTTCGCGTCTACTCTTCGACAACTTGTAAAATCGAAGTGCTTAAATCTTCCTAGTTTCGATCTAAAACGATGTATCCTGTTGCTTTCAGCCGAAATACAAGTTTTCGCGCAGTTCTGAGAGAAAAAGTTTACAGCTCTCTCACGTCTACTCTTCGAGGACTTGTAAAATCGATGTTCGTGAATCTCGCAGGTTTTCGCGCAGTTCTGAGAGAAGTTTACAGCTCTCTCACGTCTACTCTTCGAGGACTTGTAAAATCGATGTTCGTGAATCTCGCTAGTTTCGATCTAAAATGATGTATCCCGTTGTTTTGAGCCGGAATACAAGTTTTCGCGCAGTTCTGAGAGAAAAAGTTTACAGCTCTCTCACGTCTACTCTTCGACGACTAGTAAAATCGATGTTAGTGAATCTCGCTAGTTTCGATCTAAAACGATGTATCCCGTTGTTTAGAGCCAGAATACAAGTTTTTGCGCAGTTCTGAGAGAAAATGTTTGCACCTTTTTCGCGTCCACTCCTCGACAACTTGTAAAATCGAAGTGCATAAATCTTGCTAGTTTCGATCTAAAACGATGTATCCCGTTGTTTTGAGCCGGAATACAAGTTTTCGCGCAGTTCTGAGAGAACAACTTTACAACTTTCTCTCGTCTACTCTCGATGATTTGTAAAATCGATGTTCGTGAATCTCGCTAACTTCGATCTAAAATGATGTATCCCGTTGTTTTCAGCCGGAATACAAGTTCTCGGCAGTTCTGAGAGAAAAAGTTTAAAGCTTTCTCTGATCTTCTCTCGACTACTTGTAAAATTGAAGAGCGTAAATCTCGCTAGTTTCGATCTAAAACGATGTATCCCGTTGTTTTAAGCCTTAATACAATTTTTCGCGCAGTTCTGAGAGAAAAAGTTTACAGCTCTCTCTCGTCTACTCTTCGACGACTTGTAAAATCGATGTTCGTGAATCTCGCTAGTTTCGATCTAAAACAATGTATCCCGTTGTTTTGAGCCGGAATACAAGTTTTCGCGCAGTTCTGAGAGAAAAAGTTAACAGCTTTCTCTCGTCTACTCTCGACGACTTGTAAAATTGAAGTGCGTAAATCTCGCTAGTTTCGATCTTGAACGATGTATCCCGTTGTTTTGAGCCTTAATACAAGTTTTCGCGCCGTTTTGAGAGAAAAATTTTACACCTTTTTCGCGTCTACTCTTCGACGACTTGTAAAATCGAAGTGCGTAAATCTTGCTAGTTTCGATATAAAACGATGTATCCCGTTGTTTTGAGCCGGAATACAAGTTTTCGCGCAGTTCTGAGAGAAAAAGCTTACACCTTTCTCTCGTCTACTATTCGACGACTAGTAAAATCGATGTTCGTGATTCTCGCTAGTTTCGATCAAAAACGATGCATCCCGTTGTTTTGAGCCGGAATATGGTTTTCGCGCAGTTCCGAGAGAAAAACTTTACAACTTTCTCTCGTCTACTCTCGATGATTTGTAAAATCGATGTTCGTGAATCTCCCTAGCTTCGATCTAAAACGAGGTATCCCGTTGTTTTCAGCCGGATTACAAGTTCTCACGCAGTTCTGAGAGAAAAAGTTTAAAGCTTTCTCTCGTCTACTCTTGATGATTTGTAAAATCGATGTTCGTGAATCTCGCTAGTTTCGATCTTAAACGATGTATCCTGTTGTTTTGAGCCGGAATACAAGTTTTCGCGCAGTTCTGAGAGAAAATTTTACAGCTCTCTCTCGTCTACTCTTCGACGACTTGTAAAATAGATGTTCGTGAATTTTGCTAGTTTCGATCTAAAACGATGTATCCCTTTGTTTTGAGCCGGAATACAAGTTTTCGCACAGTTCTGAGAGAAAAAGTTTACACCTTTCTCTCGTCTACTCTTCGGCGACTAGTAAAATCGATGTTCGTGAATCTCGCTAGTTCAGATCTAAAAGGATGTATCCCGTTGTTTTGAGCCGGAATACAAGTTTTCGCGCAGTTCTGAGAGAATAAGTTTACAGCTCTCTCACGTCTACCCTTCGAGGACTGTAAATCGATGTTCATGAATCTCGCTAGTTTCAATCTAAAACGATGTATCCCGTTGTTTTGAGCCGGAATACAAGTTTTCGCGCAGTTCTGAGAGAAAAAGTCTGCAGCTTTCTCTCGTCTACTCTTCGACGAGCTTGTAAAATCGAAGTGTCGTAAATCTCGCTAGTTTCGATCTAAAACGATGTATCCCGTTGTTTTGAGCCGGAATACAAGTTTTCGCGCAGTTCTGAGAGAAAACGTTTACAGCTCTCTCTCGTCTACTCTTCGACGACTTGTAAAATCGATGTTCGTGAATCTCGCTAGTTTCGATCTAAAACGATGTATCCCGTTGTTTTGAGCCGGAATACAAGTTTTTGCGCAGTTCTGAAAGAAAAAGTTTACAGCTTTCTCTCGGTCTACTCTTCGACGACTGTAAAATCGAAGTGTCGTAAATCTCGCTAGTTTCGATCTAAAACGATGTATCCCGTTGTTTTGAGCCGGAATACAAGTTCTCGCGCAGTTCTGAGAGAAAAAGTTTACACCTTTCTCTCGTCTACTCTTCGACGACTAGTAAAATCGATAATCGTGAATCTCGCTTGTTTCGATCTGAAGTGATGTATCCCGTTGTTTTGAGCCGGAATACAAGTTTTCGCGCAGTGCTGAGAGAAAAAGTTTACAGCTCTCTCAGGTCCACTCTTCGAGGACTTGTAAAATCGATGTTCGTGAATCTCGCTAGTTTCGATCTAAAATGATGTATCCCGTTGTTTTGAGCCGGAATACAAGTTTTCGCGCAGTTCTGAGAGAAAAAGTTTTCAGCTCTCTCACGTCTACTCTTCGACGACTTGTAAAATCGATGTTCGTGAATCTCGCTAGCTTCGGACCTAAAACGATGTATCCCGTTGTTTTGAGTCTGAATACAAGTTTTCACGCAGTTCTGAGAGAAAATGTTTACAACTTTCTCTCGTCTACTCTCGACGACTTGTAAAATTGAAGTGCGTAACTCTCGCTAGTTTCGATCTAAAACGATGTATCCCGTTGTTTTGAGCCTTAATACAAGTTTTCGCGCAGTTCTGAGAGAAAAATTTTACACCTTTTTCGCGTCTCCTCTTCGACGACTTGTAAAATCCTAGTGCGTAAATCTTGCTAGTTTCGATATAAAACGATGTATCCCGTTGTTTTGAGCCGGAATACAAGTTTTCGCGCAGTTCTGAGAGAAAACGTTTACACCATTCTCTCGTCTACTATTCGACGACTAGTAAAATCGATGTTCGTGATTCTCGATAGTTTCGATCTAAAACGATGTATCCTGTTGTTTTGAGCCGGAATACATGTTTTCGCGCAGTTCTGAGAGAAAAAGTTTACAGCTCTCTCGCGTCTACTCTTCGAGCGACTTGTAAAATCGACGTTCGTGAATCTCGCTAGCTTCGATCTAAAACGATGTATCCCGTTGTTTTCAGCCGGAATACAAGTTCTCGCGCAGCTCTGAGAGAAAAAGTTTACAGCTTTCTCTCGTCTACTCTTCGACGACTAGTAAAATCGATGTTCGTTAATCTCGCTAGTTTCGATCTAAAACGATGTATCCCTTTGTTTTGAGCCGGAATACAAGTTTTCGCGCAGTTCTGAGAGAAAAAGTTTACAGCCCTCTCTCGTCTACTCTTCGACGACTGTAAAATCGATGTTCGTGAATCTCGCTAGCTTGGACCTAAAACGATGTATCCCGTTGTTTTGAGTCTGAATACAAGTTTTCACGCAGTTCTGAGAGAAAATGTTTACACCTTTCTCTCGTCTACTCTTCGACAACTTGTAAAATCGAAGTGCGTAAATCTTGCTAGTTTCGATCTAAAACGATGTATCCCGTTGTTTTGAGCCGGAATACAAGTTTTCGCGCAGTTCTGAGAGAAAAAGTTTACAGCTCTCTCTCGTCTACTCTTCGACGACTAGTAAAATCGATGTTCGTGAATCTCGCTAGTTTCGATCTAAAACGATGTATCCCGTTGTTTTGAGCCGGAATACAAGTTTTCGCGCAGTTCTGAGAGAAAAAGTTTACAGCTCTCTCACGTCTACTCTTCGAGCGACTTGTAAAATCGATGTTCGTGAATCTCGCTAGTTTCGATCTAAAACGATGTATCCCGTTGTTTTGAGCCGGAATACAAGTTTTCGCGCAGTTCTGAGAGAAAAATTTTACAGCTCTCTCTCGTCTACTCTTCGACGACTTGTAAAATCGATGTTCGTGAATCTTGCTAGTTTCGATCTAAAACGATGTATCCCTTTGTTTTGAGCCGGAATACAAGTTTTCGCGCAGTTCTGAGAGAAAATTTTTGCACCTTTTTCGCGTCTACTCTTCGACAACTTGTAAAATCGAAGTGCATAAATCTTGCTAGTTTCGATCTAAAACGATGTATCCTGTTGTTTTGAGCCTGAATACAAGTTTTCGCGCAGTTCTGAGAGAAAACGTTTACAGCTCTCTCTCGTCTACTCTTCGACGACTTGTAAAATCGATGTTCGTGAATCTCGCTAGTTTCGATCTAAAACGATGTATCCCGTTGTTTTGAGCCGGAATACAAGTTTTCGCGCAGTTCTGAGAGAAAAAGTCTACAGCTTTCTCTCGTCTACTCTCGACGACTTGTAAAATCGAAGTGCGTAAATCTCGCTAGTTTCGATCTAAAACGATGTATCCCGTTGTTTTGAGCCGGAATACAAGTTTTCGCGCAGTTCTGAGAGAAAAAGTCTACAGCTTTCTCTCGTCTACTCTCGACGACTGTAAAATCGAAGTGTGTAAATCTCGCTAGTTTCGATCTAAAACGATGTATCCCGTTGTTTTGAGCCGGAATACAAGTTTTCGCGCAGTTCTGAGAGAAAAGTTTACACCTTTCTCTCGTCTACTCTTCGACGACTTGTAAAATCGATGTTCGTGAATCTCGCTAGTTTCGATCTAAAACGATGTATCCCTTTGTTTTGAGCCGGAATACAAGTTTTCGCGCAGTTCTGAGAGAAAAAGTTTACACCTTTCTCTCGTCTACTCTTCGACGACTAGTAAAATCGATAATCGTGAATCTCGCTAGTTTCGATCTGAAGCGATGTATCCCGTTGTTTTGAGCCGGAATACAAGTTTTCGCGCAGTGCTGAGAGAAAAAGTTTACAGCTCTCTCAGGTCTACTCTTCGAGGACTTGTAAAATCGATGTTCGTGAATCTCGCTAGCTTCGATCTAAAACGATGTATCCCGTTGTTTTGAGCCGGAATACAAGTTTTCGCGCAGTTCTGAGAGAAAAAGTTTACAGCTTTCTCTCGTCTACTCTCGACGACTAGTAAAATCGATGTTCGTGAATCTCGCTAGTTTCGATCTAAAACGATGTATCCCGTTGTTTTGAGCCGGAATACAAGTTTTTGCGCAGTTCTGAGACAAAAAGTTTTACACCTTTTTCGCGTCTACTCTTCGACAACCTGTAAAATCGAAGTGCGTAAATCTTCCTAGTTTCGATCTAAAACGATGTATCCTATTGCTTTGAGCCGGAATACAAGTTTTCGCGCAGTTCTGAGAGAAAAAGTTTACACCTTTCTCTCGTCTACTCTTCGACGACTAGTAAAATCGATAATCGTGAATCTCGCTTGTTTCGATCTGAAGCGATGTATCCCGTTCTTTTGAGCCGGAATACAAGTTTTCGCGCAGTGCTGAGAGAAAAAGTTTACAGCTCTCTCAGGTCCACTCTTCGAGGACTTGTAAAATCGATGTTCGTGAATCTCGCTAGTTTCGATCTAAAACGATGTATCCCGTTGTTTTGAGCCGGAATACAAGTTTCGCGCAGTTCTGAGAGAAAAAGTTTTCAGCTCTCTCACGTCTACTCTTCGACGACTTGTAAAATCGATGTTCGTGAATCTCGCTAGTTTCGATCTAAAACGATGTATCCTTTTATTTAAGCCGGAATACAAGTTTTCGCGCAGTTCTGAGAGAAAAAGTATACGCCTTTTTCGCGTCTACTCTTCGTCGACTTGTAAAATCCTAGTGCTTAAATCTTCCTAGTTTCGATCTAAAACGATGTATCCTGTTGCTTTGAGCCGGAATACAAGTTTTCGCGCAGTTCTGAGAGAAAAAGTTTACACCTTTCTCTCGTCTACTCTTCGACGACTAGTAAAATCGATAATCGTGAATCTCGCTAGTTTCGATCTGAAGCGATGTAACCCGTTGTTTTGAGCCGGAATACAAGTTTTCGCGCAGTTCTGCAGAGAAAAACTTTTCAGCTCTCTCACGTCTACTCTTCGACGACTTGTAAAATCGATGTTCGTGAATCTCGCTAGCTTGGACCTAAAACGATGTATCCTGTTGTTTTGAGTCTGAATACAAGTTTTCGCGCAGTTCTGAGAGAAAAAGTTTACAGCTTCCTCCCGTCTACTCTCGACGACTTGTAAAATTGAAGTGCGTAAATTTCGCTAGTTTCGATCTAAAACGATGTATCCCGTTTTTGAGCCTTAATACAAGTTTTCGCGCAGTTCTGAGAGAAAAATTTTACACCTTTTTCGCGTCTACTCTTCGACGACTTGTAAAATCGAAGTGCGTAAATCTTGCTAGTTTCGATATAAAACGATGTATCCCGTTGTTTTGAGCCGGAATACAAGTTTTCGCGCAGTTCTGAGAGAAAAAGCTTACACCTTTCTCTCGTCTACTATTCGACGACTTGTAAAATCGATGTTCGTGAATCTCGCTAGTTTGGACCTAAAACGATGTATCCCGTTGTTTTGAGCCTGAATACAAGTTTTCGCGCAGTTCTGAGAGAAAAAGTTTACAGCTCTCTCTCGTCTACTCTTCGACGACTTGTAAAATCGATGTTCGTGAATCTCGCTAGTTTCGATCTAAATCGATGTATCCCGTTGTTTTGAGCCGGAATACAAGTTTTCGCGCAGTTCTGAGAGAAAATGTTTGCACCTTTTTCGCGTCTACTCTTCGACAACTTGTAAAATCGAAGTGCATAAATCTTGCTAGTTTCGATCTAAAACGATGTATTCCGTTGTTTTGAGCCTTAATACAAGTTTTCGCGCAGTTCTGAAAGAAAAAGTTTACAGCTTTCTCTCGTCTACTCTTCGACGACTTGTAAAATCGATGTGCGTAAATCTCGCTAGTTTCGATCTAAAACGATGTATCCCGTTGTTTTGAGCCGGAATACAAGTTTTCGCGCAGTTCTGAGAGAAAAAGTTTACACCTTTTTCGCGTCTACTCTTCGACGACTTGTAAAATCGAAGTGCGTACATCTCGCTAGTTTCGATCTAAAACAATGTATCCCGTTGTTTTGAGCCGGAATACAAGATTTCAGCGCAGTTCTGAGAGATAAGTTTACACCTTTCTCTCGTCTACTCTTCGAGGACATGTAAAATCGATGTTCGTGAATCTCGCTAGTTTCGATCTAAAACGATGTATCCCTTTGTTTTGAGCCGGAATACAAGTTTTCGCGCAGTTCTGAGAGAAAAAGTTTACACCTTTTTCGCGTCTACTCTTCGACAACTTGTAAAATCGAAGTGCTTAAATCTTCCTAGTTTCGATCTAAAACGATGTATCCTGTTGCTTTGAGCCTGAATACAAGTTTTCGCGCAGTTCTGAGAGAAAAAGTTTACAGCTCTCTCTCGTCTACTCTTCGAGGACTTGTAAAATAGATGCTCGTGAATCTCGCAGGTTTTCGCGCAGTTCTGAGAGAAGAAGTTTACAGCTCTCTCACGTCTACTCTTCGAGGACTTGTAAAATCGATGTTCGTGAATCTCGCTAGTTTCGATCTAAAATGATGTATCCCGTTGTTTTGAGCCGGAATACAAGTTTTCGCGCAGTTCTGAGAGAAAAAGTTTACAGCTCTCTCACGTCTACTCTTCGACGACTAGTAAAATCGATGTTCGTGAATCTCGCTAGTTTCGATCTAAAACGATGTATCCCGTTGTTTAGAGCCGGAATACAAGTTTTCGCGCAGTTCTGAGAGAAAATGTTTGCACCTTTTTCGCGTCTACTCTTCGACGACTTGTAAAATCGAAGTGCATAAATCTTCGCTAGTTTCGATCTAAAACGATGTATCCCGTTGTTTTGAGCCGGAATACAAGTTTTCGCGCAGTTCTGAGAGAAAAAGTTTACAGCTTCTCTCGTCTACTCTTCGACGACTTGTAAAATCGATGTTCGTGAATTCTCGCTAGTTTCGATCTAAAACGATGTATCCCGTTGTTTTGAGCCGGAATACAAGTTTTCGCGCAGTTCTGAGAGAAAAAGTTTACACCTTTCTCTCGTCTACTCTTCGACGACTAGTAAAATCGATGTTCGTGAATCTCGCTAGTTTCGATCTAAAACGATGTATCCCGTTGTTTTGAGCCGGAATACAAGTTATCGCGCAGTTCTGAGAGAAAAAGTTTACAGCTTTCTCTCGTCTACTCTTCGAGGACTTGTAAAATCGATGTTCGTGAATCTCGCTAGTTTCGATCTAAAACGATGTATCCCGTTGTTTTGAGCCGGAATACAAGTTTTCGCGCAGTTCTGAGAGAAAAAGTTTACAGCTCTCTCGCGTCTACTCTTCGACGACTTGTAAAATCGATGTTCGTGAATCTCGCTAGTTTCGATCTAAAACGATGTATCCCGTTGTTTTGAGCCGGAATACAAGTTTTCGCGCAGTTCTGAGAGAAAAAGTTTACAGCTTTCTCTCGTCTACTCTTCGACGACTTGTAAAATCCTAGTGCGTAAATCTTGCTAGTTTTGATATAAAACGATGTATCCCGTTGTTTTGAGCCGGAATACAAGTTTTCGCGCAGTTCTGAGAGAAAAAGTTTACACCATTCTCTCGTCTACTATTCGACGACTAGTAAAATCGATGTTCGTGATTCTCGCTAGTTTCGACCTAAAACGATGTATCCTGTTGTTTTGAGCCGGAATACATGTTTTCGCGCAGTTCTGAGAGAAAAAGTTTACAGCTCTCTCTCGTCTACTCTTCGACGACTAGTAAAATCGATGTTCGTGAATCGCGCTAGTTTCGATCTAAAACGATGTATCCCGTTCTTTTGAGCCGGAATACAAGTTTTTGCGCAGTTCTGAGACAAAAAGTTTACACCTTTTTCGCGTCTACTCTTCGACAACTTGTAAAATCGAAGTGCGTAAATCTCGCTAGTTTCGATCTAAAACATTGTATCCCGTTGTTTTGAGCCGGAATACAAGATTTAGCGCAGTTCTGAGAGAAAAGTTTACACCTTTCTCTCGTCTACTCTTCGAGGACATGTAAAATCGATGTTCGTGAATCTCGCTAGTTTCGATCTAAAACGATGTATCCTTTTATTTAAGCCGGAATACAAGTTTTCGCGCAGTTCTGAGAGAAAAAGTATACGCCTTTTTCGCGTCTACTCTTCGTCGACTTGTAAAATCCTAGTGCTTAAATCTTCCTAGTTTCGATCTAAAACGATGTATCCTGTTGCTTTGAGCCGGAATACAAGTTTTCGCGCAGTTCTGAGAGAAAAAGTTTACACCTTTCTCTCGTCTACTCTTCGACGACTAGTAAAATCGATAATCGTGAATCTCGCTAGTTTCGATCTGAAGCGATGTATCCCGTTGTTTTGAGCCGGAATACAAGTTTTCGCGCAGTGCTGAGAGAAAGTTTACAGCTCTCTCAGGTCCACTCTTCGAGGACTTGTAAAATCGATGTTCGTGAATCTCGCTAGTTTCGATTTAAAATTATGTAACCCGTTGTTTTGAGCCGGAATACAAGTTTTCGCGCAGTTCTGAGAGAAAAACTTTTCAGCTCTCTCACGTCTACTCTTCGACGACTTGTAAAATAGATGTTCGTTAATTTTGCTAGTTTCGATCTAAAACGACGTATCCCGTTGTTTTGAGCCTTAATATAAGTTTTCGCGCAGTTCTGAGAGAAAAAGTTTACACCTTTTTCGCGTCTACTCTTCGACGACTTGTAAAATCGAAGTGCGTAAATCTTCCTAGTTTCGATCTAAAACGATGTATCCCGTTGTTTTGAGACGGAATACAAGTTTTCGCGCAGTTCTGAGAGAAAAAGTTTACACCATTTTCTCGTCTTCTATTCGACGACTAGTAAAATCGATGTTCGTGAATCTCGCTAGTTTCGATCAAAAACGATGCATCCCGTTGTTTTGAGCCGGAATACAAGTTTTCGCGCAGTTCTGAGAGAACAACTTTACAACTTTCTCTCGTCTACTCTCGTAGATTTGTAAAATCGATGTTCGTGAATCTCGCTAACTTCGATCTAAAACGATGTATCCCGTTGTTTTCAGCCGGAATACAAGTTTTCGGGCAGTTCTGAGCGAAAAAGTTTAAAGTTTTCTCTGATCTTCTCTCGACGACTTGTAAAATTGAAGAGCGTAAATCTCGCTAGTTTCGATCTAAAACGATGTATCCCGTTGTTTTAAGCCTTACTACAATTTTTCGCGCAGTTCTGAGAGAAAAAGTTTACAGCTCTCTCTCGCCTACTCTTCGACGACTTCTAAAATCGATGTTCGTGAATTTTGCTAGTTTTGATCTAAAACGATGTATCCCTTTGTTTTGAGCCGGAATACAAGTTTTCGCACAGTTCTGAGAGAAAAAGTTTACACCTTTCTCTCGTCTACTCTTCGGCGACTAGTAAAATCGATGTTCGTGAATCTCGCTTGTTTCCATCTGAAGTGATGTATCCCGTTGTGTTGAGCCAGAATACAAGTTATCACGCAGTGCTGAGAGAAAAAGTGTACAGCTCTCTCAGGTCCACTCTTCGAGGACTTGTAAAATCGATGTTCGTGAATCTCGCTAGTTTCGATCTAAAATGATGTATCCCGTTGTTTTGAGCCGGAATACAAGTATTCGCGCAGTTCTGAGAGAAAAAGTTTTCAGCTCTCTGAGGTCTACTCTTCGACGACATGTAAAATCGATGTTCGTGAATCTCGCTAGCGTGGACCTAAAACGGTGTATCCCGTTGTTTTGAGCCTGAATACAAGTTTTCGCGCAGTTCTGAGAGAAAAAGTTTACAGCTTTCTCTCGTCTACTCTTCGACGACTTGTAAAATCCTAGTGCGTAAATCTTGCTAGTTTTGATATAAAACGATGTATCCCGTTGTTTTGAGCCGGAATACAAGTTTTCGCGCAGTTCTGAGAGAAAAAGTTTACACCATTCTCTCGTCTACTATTCGACGACTAGTAAAATCGATGTTCGTGATTATCGCTAGTTTCGACCTAAAACGATGTATCCTGTTGTTTTGAGCCGGAATACATGTTTTCGCGCAGTTCTGAGAGAAAAAGTTTACAGCTCTCTCTCGTCTACTCTTCGACGACTAGTAAAATCGATGTTCGTGAATCGCGCTAGTTTCGATCTAAAACGATGTATCCCGTTCTTTTGAGCCGGAATACAAGTTTTTGCGCAGTTCTGAGACAAAAAGTTTACACCTTTTTCGCGTCTACTCTTCGACAACTTGTAAAATCGAAGTGCGTAAATCTCGCTAGTTTCGATCTAAAACATTGTATCCCGTTGTTTTGAGCCGGAATACAAGATTTAGCGCAGTTCTGAGAGAAAAGTTTACACCTTTCTCTCGTCTACTCTTCGAGGACATGTAAAATCGATGTTCGTGAATCTCGCTAGTTTCGATCTAAAACGATGTATCCTTTTATTTAAGCCGGAATACAAGTTTTCGCGCAGTTCTGAGAGATAAGTTTACACCTTTCTCTCGTCTACTCTTCGAGGACATGTAAAATCGATGTTCGTGAATCTCGCTAGTTTCGATCTAAAACGATGTATCCCTTTGTTTTGAGCCGGAATACAAGTTTTCACGCAGTTCTGAGAGAAAAAGTTTACACCTTTCTCTCGTCTACTCTTCGACGACTAGTAAAATCGATAATCGTGAATCTCGCTAGTTTCGATCTGAAGCGATGTATCCCGTTGTTTTGAGCCGGAATACAAGTTTTCGCGCAGTGCTGAGAGAAAGTTTACAGCTCTCTCAGGTCCACTCTTCGAGGACTTGTAAAATCGATGTTCGTGAATCTCGCTAGTTTCGATTTAAAATGATGTAACCCGTTGTTTTGAGCCGGAATACAAGTTTTCGCGCAGTTCTGAGAGAAAAACTTTTCAGCTCTCTCACGTCTACTCTTCGACGACTTGTAAAATCGATGTTCGTGAATCTCGCTAGCTTGGACCTAAAACGATGTATCCTGTTGTTTTGAGTCTGAATACAAGTTTTCGCGCAGTTCTGAGAGAAAAAGTTTACAGCTTCCTCTCGTCTACTCTCGACGACTTGTAAAATTGAAGTGCGTAAATCTCGCTAGTTTTGATCTAAAACGATGTATCCCGTTGTTTTGAGCCTTAATACAAGTTTTCGCGCAGTTCTGAGAGAAACATTTTACACCTTTTTCGCGTCTACTCTTCGACGACTTGTAAAATCGAAGTGCGTAAATCTTGCTAGTTTCGATATAAAACGATGTATCCCGTTGTTTTGAGCCGGAATACAAGTTTTCGCGCAGTTCTGAGAGAAAAAGCTTACACCTTTCTCTCGTCTACTATTCGACGACTAGTAAAATCGATGTTCGTGATTCTCGCTATTTTCGACCTAAAACGATGTATCCTGTTGTTTTGAGCCGGAATACATGTTTTCGCGCAGTTCTGAGAGAAAAAGTTTACAGCTCTCTCTCGTCTACTCTTCGACGACTAGTAAAATCGATGTTCGTGAATCGCGCTAGATTTCGATCTAAAACGATGTATCCCGTTGTTTTGAGCCGGAATACAAGTTTTCGCGCAGTTCTGAGAGAAAATGTTTACACCTTTTCTCGCTCTACTCTTCGACGACTTGTAAAATCTGAAGTGCGTAAATCTTGCTAGTTTCGATCTAAAACGATGTATCCCGTTGTTTTGAGCCGGAATACAAGTTTTCGCGCAGTTCTGAGAGAAAAAGTTTACAGCTCTCTCTCGCCTACTCTTCGACGACTTCTAAAATCGATGTTCGTGAATTTTGCTAGTTTTGATCTAAAACGATGTATCCCTTTGTTTTGAGCCGGAATACAAGTTTTCGCACAGTTCTGAGAGAAAAAGTTTACACCTTTCTCTCGTCTACTCTTCGGCGACTAGTAAAATCGATGTTCGTGAATCTCGCTTGTTTCCATCTGAAGTGATGTATCCCGTTGTGTTGAGCCAGAATACAAGTTATCACGCAGTGCTGAGAGAAAAAGTGTACAGCTCTCTCAGGTCCACTCTTCGAGGACTTGTAAAATCGATGTTCGTGAATCTCGCTAGTTTCGATCTAAAATGATGTATCCCGTTGTTTTGAGCCGGAATACAAGTATTCGCGCAGTTCTGAGAGAAAAAGTTTTCAGCTCTCTGAGGTCTACTCTTCGACGACTTGTAAAATCGATGTTCGTGAATCTCGCTAGCGTGGACCTAAAACGGTGTATCCCGTTGTTTTGAGCCTGAATACAAGTTTTCGCGCAGTTCTGAGAGAAAAAGTTTACAGCTTTCTCTCGTCTACTCTTCGACGACTTGTAAAATCCTAGTGCGTAAATCTTGCTAGTTTTGATATAAAACGATGTATCCCGTTGTTTTGAGCCGGAATACAAGTTTTCGCGCAGTTCTGAGAGAAAAAGTTTACACCATTCTCTCGTCTACTATTCGACGACTAGTAAAATCGATGTTCGTGATTCTCGCTAGTTTCGAGCTAAAACGATGTATCCTGTTGTTTTGAGCCGGAATACATGTTTTCGCGCAGTTCTGAGAGAAAAAGTTTACAGCTCTCTCTCGTCTACTCTTCGACGACTAGTAAAATCGATGTTCGTGAATCGCGCTAGTTTCGATCTAAAACGATGTATCCCGTTCTTTTGAGCCGGAATACAAGTTTTTGCGCAGTTCTGAGACAAAAAGTTTACACCTTTTTCGCGTCTACTCTTCGACAACTTGTAAAATCGAAGTGCGTAAATCTCGCTAGTTTCGATCTAAAACATTGTATCCCGTTGTTTTGAGCCGGAATACAAGATTTAGCGCAGTTCTGAGAGAAAAGTTTACACCTTTCTCTCGTCTACTCTTCGAGGACATGTAAAATCGATGTTCGTGAATCTCGCTAGTTTCGATCTAAAACGATGTATCCTTTTATTTAAGCCGGAATACAAGTTTTCGCGCAGTTCTGAGAGAAAAAGTATACGCCTTTTTCGCGTCTACTCTTCGTCGACTTGTAAAATCCTAGTGCTTAAATCTTCCTAGTTTCGATCTAAAACGATGTATCCTGTTGCTTTGAGCCGGAATACAAGTTTTCGCGCAGTTCTGAGAGAAAAAGTTTACACCTTTCTCTCGTCTACTCTTCGACGACTAGTAAAATCGATAATCGTGAATCTCGCTAGTTTCGATCTGAAGCGATGTATCCCGTTGTTTTGAGCCGGAATACAAGTTTTCGCGCAGTGCTGAGAGAAAGTTTACAGCTCTCTCAGGTCCACTCTTCGAGGACTTGTAAAATCGATGTTCGTGAATCTCGCTAGTTTCGATTTAAAATTATGTAACCCGTTGTTTTGAGCCGGAATACAAGTTTTCGCGCAGTTCTGAGAGAAAAACTTTTCAGCTCTCTCACGTCTACTCTTCGACGACTTGTAAAATAGATGTTCGTTAATTTTGCTAGTTTCGATCTAAAACGACGTATCCCGTTGTTTTGAGCCTGAATATAAGTTTTCGCGCAGTTCTGAGAGAAAAAGTTTACACCTTTTTCGCGTCTACTCTTCGACGACTTGTAAAATCGAAGTGCGTAAATCTTCCTAGTTTCGATCTAAAACGATGTATCCCGTTGTTTTGAGACGGAATACAAGTTTTCGCGCAGTTCTGAGAGAAAAAGTTTACACCATTTTCTCGTCTTCTATTCGACGACTAGTAAAATCGATGTTCGTGAATCTCGCTAGTTTCGATCAAAAACGATGCATCCCGTTGTTTTGAGCCGGAATACAAGTTTTCGCGCAGTTCTGAGAGAACAACTTTGCAACTTTCTCTCGTCTACTCTCGTAGATTTGTAAAATCGATGTTCGTGAATCTCGCTAACTTCGATCTAAAACGATGTATCCCGTTGTTTTAAGCCTTAATACAATTTTTCGCGCAGTTCTGAGAGAAAAAGTTTACAGCTCTCTCTCGCCTACTCTTCGACGACTTCTAAAATCGATGTTCGTGAATTTTGCTAGTTTTGATCTAAAACGATGTATCCCTTTGTTTTGAGCCGGAATACAAGTTTTCGCTCAGTTCTGAGAGAAAAAGTTTACACCTTTCTCTCGTCTACTCTTCGGCGACTAGTAAAATCGATGTTCGTGAATCTCGCTTGTTTCCATCTGAAGTGATGTATCCCGTTGTGTTGAGCCAGAATACAAGTTATCACGCAGTGCTGAGAGAAAAAGTGTACAGCTCTCTCAGGTCCACTCTTCGAGGACTTGTAAAATCGATGTTCGTGAATCTCGCTAGTTTCGATCTAAAATGATGTATCCCGTTGTTTTGAGCCGGAATACAAGTATTCGCGCAGTTCTGAGAGAAAAAGTTTTCAGCTCTCTGAGGTCTACTCTTCGACGACATGTAAAATCGATGTTCGTGAATCTCGCTAGCGTGGACCTAAAACGGTGTATCCCGTTGTTTTGAGCCTGAATACAAGTTTTCGCGCAGTTCTGAGAGAAAAAGTTTACAGCTTTCTCTCGTCTACTCTTCGACGACTTGTAAAATCCTAGTGCGTAAATCTTGCTAGTTTTGATATAAAACGATGTATCCCGTTGTTTTGAGCCGGAATACAAGTTTTCGCGCAGTTCTGAGAGAAAAAGTTTACACCATTCTCTCGTCTACTATTCGACGACTAGTAAAATCGATGTTCGTGATTATCGCTAGTTTCGACCTAAAACGATGTATCCTGTTGTTTTGAGCCGGAATACATGTTTTCGCGCAGTTCTGAGAGAAAAAGTTTACAGCTCTCTCTCGTCTACTCTTCGACGACTAGTAAAATCGATGTTCGTGAATCGCGCTAGTTTCGATCTAAAACGATGTATCCCGTTCTTTTGAGCCGGAATACAAGTTTTTGCGCAGTTCTGAGACAAAACGTTTACACCTTTTTCGCGTCTACTCTTCGACAACTTGTAAAATCGAAGTGCGTAAATCTCGCTAGTTTCGATCTAAAACATTGTATCCCGTTGTTTTGAGCCGGAATACAAGATTTAGCGCAGTTCTGAGAGAAAAGTTTACACCTTTCTCTCGTCTACTCTTCGAGGACATGTAAAATCGATGTTCGTGAATCTCGCTAGTTTCGATCTAAAACGATGTATCCTTTTATTTAAGCCGGAATACAAGTTTTCGCGCAGTTCTGAGAGATAAGTTTACACCTTTCTCTCGTCTACTCTTCGAGGACATGTAAAATCGATGTTCGTGAATCTCGCTAGTTTCGATCTAAAACGATGTATCCCTTTGTTTTGAGCCGGAATACAAGTTTTCATGCAGTTCTGAGAGAAAAAGTTTACACCTTTCTCTCGTCTACTCTTCGACGACTAGTAAAATCGATAATCGTGAATCTCGCTAGTTTCGATCTGAAGCGATGTATCCCGTTGTTTTGAGCCGGAATACAAGTTTTCGCGCAGTGCTGAGAGAAAGTTTACAGCTCTCTCAGGTCCACTCTTCGAGGACTTGTAAAATCGATGTTCGTGAATCTCGCTAGTTTCGATTTAAAATGATGTAACCCGTTGTTTTGAGCCGGAATACAAGTTTTCGCGCAGTTCTGAGAGAAAAACTTTTCAGCTCTCTCACGTCTACTCTTCGACGACTTGTAAAATCGATGTTCGTGAATCTCGCTAGCTTGGACCTAAAACGATGTATCCTGTTGTTTTGAGTCTGAATACAAGTTTTCGCGCAGTTCTGAGAGAAAAAGTTTACAGCTTCCTCTCGTCTACTCTCGACGACTTGTAAAATTGAAGTGCGTAAATCTCGCTAGTTTTGATCTAAAACGATGTATCCCGTTGTTTTGAGCCTTAATACAAGTTTTCGCGCAGTTCTGAGAGAAACATTTTACACCTTTTTCGCCTCTACTCTTCGACGACTTGTAAAATCGAAGTGCGTAAATCTTGCTAGTTTCAATATAAAACGATGTATCCCGTTGTTTTGAGCCGGAATACAAGTTTTCGCGCAGTTCTGAGAGAAAAAGCTTACACCTTTCTCTCGTCTACTATTCGACGACTAGTAAAATCGATGTTCGTGATTCTCGCTATTTTCGACCTAAAACGATGTATCCTGTTGTTTTGAGCCGGAATACATGTTTTCGCGCAGTTCTGAGAGAAAAAGTTTACAGCTCTCTCTCGTCTACTCTTCGACGACTAGTAAAATCGATGTTCGTGAATCGCGCTAGTTTCGATCTAAAACGATGTATCCCGTTCTTTTGAGCCGGAATACAAGTTTTTGCGCAGTTCTGAGAAAAAGTTTACAGCTTTCTCTCGTCTACACTTCGAGGACTTGTAAAATCCTAGTGCGTAAATCTTGCTAGTTTTGATATAAAACGATGTATCCCGTTGTTTTGAGCCGGAATACAAGTTTTCGCGCAGTTCTGAGAGAAAAAGTTTACACCATTCTCTCGTCTACTATTCGACGACTAGTAAAATCGATGTTCGTGATTCTCGCTAGTTTCGACCTAAAACGATGTATCCCGTTGTTTTGAGCCGGAATACAAGTTTTCGCGCAGTTCTGAGAGAAAATGTTTACAACTTTCTCTCGTCTACTCTTCGACGACTTGTAAAATCGAAGTGCATAAATCTTGCTAGTTTCGATCTAAAACGATGTATCCCGTTGTTTTGAGCCTTAATACAAGTTTTCGCGCAGTTCTGAGAGAAAAATTTTACAGCTCTCTCTCGTTTACTCTTCGACGACTTGTAAAATCGATGTTCGTGAATCTCGCTAGCTTGGACCTAAAACGATGTATCCCGTTGTTTTGAGTCTGAATACAAGTTTTCGCGCAGTTCTGAGAGAAAAAGTTTACAGCTCTCTCTCGTCTACTCTTCGACGACTAGTAAAATCGATAATCGTGAATCTCGCTAGTTTCGATCTGAAGCGATGTATCCCGTTGTTTTGAGCCGGAATACAAGTTTTCCCGCAGTTCTGAGAGAAAAAGTTTACACCATTCTCTCGTCTACTATTCGACGACTAGTAAAATCGATGTTCGTGATTCTCGCTAGTTTCGACCTAAAACGATGTATCCTGTTGTTTTGAGCCGGAATACATGTTTTCGCGCAGTTCTGAGAGAAAAAGTTTACAGCTCTCTCTCGTCTACTCTTCGACGACTTGTAAAATCGATGTTCGTGAATCTCGCTAGTTTCGGTCTGAAATGATGTATCCCGTTGTTTTGAGCCGGAAAACAAGTTTTCGCGCAGTTCTGAGAGAAAAAGTTTACAGCTCTCTCACGTCTACTCTTCGACGACTTGTAAAATCGATGTTCGTGAATCGCGCTAGCTTGGACCTAAAACGATGTATCCCGTTGTTTTGAGTCTGAATACAAGTTTTCGCGCAGTTCTGAGAGAAAAAGTTTACAGCTTTCTCTCGTCTACTCTCGACGACTTGTAAAATTGAAGTGCGTAAATCTCGCTAGTTTCGATCTAAATCGATGTATCCCGTTGTTTTGAGCCTTAATACAAGTTTTCGCGCAGTTCTGAGAGAAACATTTTACACCTTTTTCGCCTCTACTCTTCGACGACTTGTAAAATCGAAGTGCGTAAATCTTGCTAGTTTCGATATAAAACGATGTATCCCGTTGTTTTGAGCCGGAATACAAGTTTTCGCGCAGTTCTGAGAGAAAAAGCTTACACCTTTCTCTCGTCTACTATTCGACGACTAGTAAAATCGATGTTCGTGATTCTCGCTATTTTCGACCTAAAACGATGTATCCTGTTGTTTTGAGCCGGAATACATGTTTTCGCGCAGTTCTGAGAGAAAAAGTTTACAGCTCTCTCTCGTCTACTCTTCGACGACTAGTAAAATCGATGTTCGTGAATCGCGCTAGTTTCGATCTAAAACGATGTATCCCGTTCTTTTGAGCCGGAATACAAGTTTTTGCGCAGTTCTGAGAAAACGTTTACAGCTTTCTCTCGTCTACACTTCGACGACTTGTAAAATCCTAGTGCGTAAATCTTGCTAGTTTTGATATAAAACGATGTATCCCGTTGTTTTGAGCCGGAATACAAGTTTTCGCGCAGTTCTGAGAGAAAAAGTTTACACCATTCTCTCGTCTACTATTCGACGACTAGTAAAATCGATGTTCGTGAATCGCGCTAGTTTCGATCTAAAACGATGTATCCCGTTCTTTTGAGCCGGAATACAAGTTTTTGCGCAGTTCTGAGACAAAAAGTTTACACCTTTTTCGCGTCTACTCTTCGACAACTTGTAAAATCGAAGTGCATAAATCTTGCTAGTTTCGATCTAAAACGATGTATCCCGTTGTTTTGAGCCTTAATACAAGTTTTCGCGCAGTTCTGAGAGAAAAATTTTACAGCTCTCTCTCGTTTACTCTTCGACGACTTGTAAAATCGATGTTCGTGAATCTCGCTAGCTTGGACCTAAAACGATGTATCCCGTTGTTTTGAGTCTGAATACAAGTTTTCGCGCAGTTCTGAGAGAAAAAGTTTACGACTCTCTCGTCTACTCTTCGACGACTAGTAAAATCGATAATCGTGAATCTCGCTAGTTTCGATCTGAAGCGATGTATCCCGTTGTTTTGAGCCGGAATACAAGTTTTCGCGCAGTTCTGAGAGAAAAAGTTTACACCATTCTCTCGTCTACTATTCGACGACTAGTAAAATCGATGTTCGTGATTCTCGCTAGTTTCGACCTAAAACGATGTATCCTGTTGTTTTGAGCCGGAATACATGTTTTCGCACAGTTCTGAGAGAAAAAGTTTACAGCTCTCTCTCGTCTACTCTTCGACGACTTGTAAAATCGATGTTCGTGAATCTCGCTAGTTTCGATCTAAAATGATGTATCCCGTTGTTTTGAGCCGGAAAACAAGTTTTCGCGCAGTTCTGAGAGAAAAAGTTTACAGCTCTCTCACGTCTACTCTTCGACGACTTGTAAAATCGATGTTCGTGAATCGCGCTAGCTTGGACCTAAAACGATGTATCCCGTTGTTTTGAGTCTGAATACAAGTTTTCGCGCAGTTCTGAGAGAAAAAGTTTACAGCTTTCTCTCGTCTACTCTCGACGACTTGTAAAATTGAAGTGCGTAAATCTCGCTAGTTTCGATCTAAATCGATGTATCCCGTTGTTTTGAGCCTTAATACAAGTTTTCGCGCAGTTCTGAGTGAAAATGTTTGCACCTTTTTCGCGTCTACTCTTCGACAACTTGTAAAATCGAAGTGCATAAATGTTGCTAGTTTCGATCTAAAACGATGTATTTCGTTGTTTTGAGCCTTAATACAAGTTTTCGCGCAGTTCTGAAAGAAAAAGTTTACAGCTTTCTCTCGTCTACTCTCAACGACTTGTAAAATCGATGTGCGTAAATCTCGCTAGTTTCCATCTAAAACGATGTATCCCGTTGTTTTGAAACGGAATACAAGTTTTCGCGAAGTTCTGAGAGAAAAAGTTTACACCTTTTTCGCGTCTACTCTTCGACGACTTGTAAAATCGAAGTGCGTACATCTCGCTAGTTTCGATCTAAAACAATGTATCCCATTGTTTTGAGCCGGAATACAAGATTTCACGCAGTTCTGAGAGATAAGTTTACAACTTTCTCTCGTCTACTCTTCGAGGACATGTAAAATCGATGTTTGTGAATCTCGCTAGTTTCGATCTAAAACGATGTATCCCTTTGTTTTGAGCCGGAATACAAGTTTTCGCGCAGTTCTGAGAGAAAAAGTTTACAGCTTTTTCGCGTCTACTCTTCGACAACTTGTAAAATCGAAGTGCCTAAATCTTCCTAGTTTCGATCTAAAACGATGTATCCTGTTGCTTTCAGCCGAAATACAAGTTTTCGCGCAGTTCTGAGAGAAAAAGTTTACAGCTCTCTCACGTCTACTCTTCGAGGACTTGTAAAATCGATGTTCGTGAATCTCGCAGGTTTTCGCGCAGTTCTGAGAGAAGTTTACAGCTCTCTCACGTCTACTCTTCGAGGACTTGTAAAATCGATGTTCGTGAATCTCGCTAGTTTCGATCTAAAATGATGTATCCCGTTGTTTTGAGCCGGAATACAAGTTTTCGCGCAGTTCTGAGAGAAAAAGTTTACAGCTCTCTCACGTCTACTCTTCGACGACTAGTAAAATCGATGTTAGTGAATCTCGCTAGTTTCGATCTAAAACGATGTATCCCGTTGTTTAGAGCCGGAATACAAGTTTTTGCGCAGTTCTGAGAGAAAATGTTTGCACCTTTTTCGCGTCTACTCTTCGACAACTTTGTAAAATCGAAGTGCATAAATCTTGCTAGTTTCGATCTAAAACGATGTATCCCGTTGTTTTGAGCCGGTATACAAGTTTTCGCGCAGTTCTGAGAGAACAACTTTACAACTTTCTCTCGTCTACTCTCGATGATTTGTAAAATCGATGTTCGTGAATCTCGCTAACTTCGATCTAAAATGATGTATCCCGTTGTTTTCAGCCGGAATACAAGTTCTCGGCAGTTCTGAGAGAAAAAGTTTAAAGCTTTCTCTGATCTTCTCTCGACTACTTGTAAAATTGAAGAGCGTAAATCTCGCTAGTTTCGATCTAAAACGATGTATCCCGTTGTTTTAAGCCTTAATACAATTTTTCGCGCAGTTCTGACAGAAAAAGTTTACAGCTCTCTCTCGTCTACTCTTCGACGACTTGTAAAATCGATGTTCGTGAATCTCGCTAGTTTCGATCTAAAACAATGTATCCCGTTGTTTTGAGCCGGAATACAAGTTTTCGCGCAGTTCTGAGAGAAAAATTTAACAGCTTTCTCTCGTCTACTCTCGACGACTTGTAAAATTGAAGTGCGTAAATCTCGCTAGTTTCGATCTAGAACGATGTATCCCGTTGTTTTGAGCCGGAATACAAGATTTCGCGCAGTTTTGAGAGATAAGTTTACACCTTTCTCTCGTCTACTCTTCGAGGACATGTAAAATCGATGTTCGTGAATCTCGCTAGTTTCGATCTAAAACGATGTATCTCGTTGTTTTGAGCCGGAATACAAGTTTTCGCGCAGTTCTGAGAGAAAAAGCTTACACCTTTCTCTCGTCTACTATTCGACGACTAGTAAAATCGATGTTCGTGATTCTCGCTAGTTTCGATCAAAAACGATGCATCCCGTTGTTTTGAGCCGGAATATGGTTTTCGCGCAGTTCCGAGAGAAAAACTTTACAACTTTCTCTCGTCTACTCTCGATGATTTGTAAAATCAATGTTCGTGAATCTCCCTAGCTTCGATCTAAAACGAGGTATCCCGTTGTTTTCAGCCGGATTACAAGTTCTCACGCAGTTCTGAGAGAAAAAGTTTAAAGCTTTCTCTCGTCTACTCTTGATGATTTGTAAAATCGATGTTCGTGAATCTCGCTAGTTTCGATCTTAAACGATGTATCCTGTTGTTTTGAGCCGGAATACAAGTTTTCGCGCAGTTCTGAGAGAAAATTTTACAGCTCTCTCTCGTCTACTCTTCGACGACTTGTAAAATAGATGTTCGTGAATTTTGCTAGTTTCGATCTAAAACGATGTATCACTTTCTTTTGAGCCGGAATACAAGTTTTCGCACAGTTCTGAGAGAAAAAGTTTACACCTTTCTCTCGTCTACTCTTCGGCGACTAGTAAAATCGATGTCCGTGAATCTCGCTAGTTTAGATCTAAAAGGATGTATCCCGTTGTTTTGAGCCGGAATACAAGTTTTCGCGCAGTTCTGAGAGAAAAAGTTTACAGCTCTCTCACGTCTACCCTTCGAGGACTGTAAATCGATGTTAGTGACTCTCGCTAGTTTCGATCTAAAACGATGTATCCCGTTGTTTAGAGCCGGAATACAAGATTTCGCGCAGTTCTGAGAGAAAATTTTACACCTTTCTCTCGTCTACTCTTCGACGACTAGTAAAATCGATAATCGTGAATCTCGCTAGTTTCGATCTGAAGCGATGTATCCCGTTGTTTTGAGCTGGAATACAAGTTTTTGCGCAGTTCTGAAAGAAACTTTTTGCACCTTTTTCGCGTCTACTCTTCGACAACTTGTAAAATCGAAGTGCATAAATCTTGCTAGTTTCGATCTAAAACGATGTATCCTGTTGTTTTGAGCCTTAATACAAGTTTTCGCGCAATTCTGAGAGAAAAAGTTTACAGCTCTCTCAGGTCTACTCTTCGAGGACTTGTAAAATCGACGTTCGTGAATCTCGCTAGCTTCGATCTAAAACGATGTATCCCGTTGTTTTCAGCCGGAATACAAGTTCTCGCGCAGCTCTGAGAGAAAAAGTTTAAAGCTTTCTCTCGTCTACTCTCGACGACTAGTAAAATCGATGTTCGTTAATCTCGCTAGTTTCAATCTAAAACGATGTGTCCCATTGTTTTGAGCCGGAATAAAAGTTTTCGCGCAGTTCTGAGAGAAAAAGTTTACAGCCCTCTCTCGTCTACTCTTCGACGACTAGTAAAATCGATGTTCGTGAATCTCGCTAGTTTCGATCTAAAACGATGTATCCCGTTGTTTTGAGCCGGAATACAAGTTTTTGCGCAGTTCTGAGACAAAAAGTTTACACCTTTACACCTTTTTCGCGTCTACTCTTCGACAACCTGTAAAACCGAAGTGCGTAAATCTTCCTAGTGTCGGTCTAAAACGATGTATCCTGTTGCTTTGAGCCGGAATACAAGCTTTCGCGCAATTCTGAGAGAAAAAGTTTACACCTTTCTCTCGTCTACTCTTCGACGACTAGTAAAATCGATAATCGTGAATCTCGCTTGTTTCGATCTGAAGTGATGTATCCCGTTGTTTTGAGCCGGAATACAAGTTTTCGCGCAGTGCTGAGAGAAAAAGTTTACAGCTCTCTCAGGTCCACTCTTCGAGGACTTGTAAAATCGATGTTCGTGAATCTCGCTAGTTTCGATCTAAAATGATGTATCCCGTTGTTTTGAGCCGGAATACAAGTTTTCGCGCAGTTCTGAGAGAAAAAGTTTTCAGCTCTCTCACGTCTACTCTTCGACGACTTGTAAAATCGATGTTCGTGAATCTCGCTAGCTTGGACCTAAAACGATGTATCCCGTTGTTTTGAGTCTGAATACAAGTTTTCACGCAGTTAAGAGAGAAAATGTTTACAACTTTCTCTCGTCTACTCTTCGACAACTTGTAAAATCGAAGTGCTTAAATCTTGCTAGTTTGGATCTAAAACGATGTATCCCATTGTTTTGAGCCGGAATACAAGTTTTCGCGCAGTTCTGAGAGAAAAAGTTTACAGCTCTCTCTCGTCTACTCTTCGACGACTAGTAAAATCGATGTTCGTGATTCTCGCTAGTTTCGATCTAAAACGATGTATCCTGTCGTTTTGAACCGGAATACATGTTTTCGCGCAGTTCTGAGAGAAAAAGTTTACAGCTCTCTCTCGTCTACTCTTCGGCGACTTGTAAAATCGATGTCCGTGAATCTCGCTAGTTTCGATCAAAACGATGCATCCCGTTGTTTTGAGCCGGAATACAAGTTTTGGCGCAGTTCCGAGAGAAAAATTTTACAGCTCTCTCTCGCCTACTCTTCGACGACTTCTAAAATCGATGTTCGTGAATTTTGCTAGTTTCGATCTAAAACGATGTATCCCTTTGTTTTGAGCCGGAATACAAGTTTTCGCACAGTTCTGAGAGAAAATTTTTGCACCTTTTTCGCGTCTACTCTTCGACAACTTGTAAAATCGAAGTGCATAAATCTTGCTAGTTTCGATCTAAAACGATGTATCCTGTTGTTTTGAGCCTTAATACAAGTTTTCGCGCAGTTCTGAGAGAAAACGTTTACAGCTCTCTCTCGTCTACTCTTCGACGACTTGTAAAATCGATGTTCGTGAATCTCGCTAGTTTCGATCTAAAACGATGTATCCCGTTGTTTTGAGCCGGAATACAAGTTTTCGCGCAGTTCTGAAAGAAAAAGTCTACAGCTTTCTCTCGTCTACTCTCAACGAGCTGTAAAATCGAAGTGTGTAAATCTCGCTAGTTTAGATCTAAAACAAAGTATCCCGTTGTTTTGAGCCGGAATACAAGATTTCGCACAGTTCTGAGAGATTAGTTTACACCTTTCTCTCGTCTACTCTTCGAGGACATGTAAAATCGATGTTCGTGAATCTCGCTAGTTTCGATCTAAAACGATGTATCCCTTTGTTTTGAGCCGGAATACAAGTTTTCGCGCAGTTCTGAGAGAAAAAGTTTACACCTTTCTCTCGTCTACTCTTCGACGACTAGTAAAATCGGTAATCGTGAATCTCGCTAGTTTCGATCTGAAGCGATGTATCCCGTTGTTTTGAGCCGGAATACAAGTTTTCGCGCAGTGCTGAGACAAAAAGTTTGCAGCTCTCTCAGGTCTACTCTTCGAGGACTTTTAAAATCGACGTTCGTGAATCTCGCTAGCTTCGATCTAAAACGATGTATCCCGTTGTTTTCAGCCGGAATACAAGTTCTCGCGCAGCTCTGAGAGAAAAAGTTTAAAGCTTTCTCCTGTCTACTCTCGACGACTAGTAAAATCGATGTTCGTTAATCTCGCTAGTTTCAATCTAAAACGATGTATCCCGTTCTGTTTTGAGCCGGAATACAAGTTTTTGCGCAGTTCTGAGACAAAAAGTTTACACCTTTACACCTTTTTCGCGTCTACTCTTCGACAACCTGTAAAATCGAAGTGCGTAAATCTTCCTAGTTTCGATCTAAAACGATGTATCCTATTGCTTTGAGCCGGAATACAAGCTTTCGCGCAATTCTGAGAGAAAAAGTTTACACCTTTCTCTCGTCTACTCTTCGACGACTAGTAAATTCGATAATCGTGAATCTCGCTTGTTTCGATCTGAAGTGATGTATCCCGTTCTTTTGAACCGGAATACAAGTTTTCGCGCAGTACTGAGAAAAAAAGTTTACAGCTCTCTCAGGTCCACTCTTCGAGGACTTGTAAAATCGATGTTCGTGAATCTCGCTAGTTTCGATCTAAAATGATGTATCCCGTTGTTTTGAGCCGGAATACAAGTTTTCGCGCAGTTCTGAGAGAAAAAGTTTTCAGCTCTCTCACGTCTACTCTTCGACGACTTGTAAAATCGATGTTCGTGAATCTCGCTAGCTTGGACCTAAAACGATGTATCCCGTTGTTTTGAGTCTGAATACAAGTTTTCACGCAGTTCTGAGAGAAAATGTTTACAACTTTCTCTCGTCTACTCTCGACGACTTGTAAAATTGAAGTGCGTAACTCTCGCTAGTTTCGATCTAAAACGATGTATCCCGTTGTTTTGAGCCGGAATACAAGATTTAGCGCAGTTCTGAGAGAAAAGTTTACACCTTTCTCTCGTCTACTCTTCGAGGACATGTAAAATCGATGTTCGTGAATCTCGCTAGTTTCGATCTAAAACGATGTATCCTTTTATTTAGGCCGGAATACAAGTTTTCGCGCAGTTCTGAGAGATAAGTTTACACCTTTCTCTCGTCTACTCTTCGAGGACATGTAAAATCGATGTTCGTGAATCTCGCTAGTTTCGATCTAAAACGATGTATCCTTTTATTTAAGCCGGAATACAAGTTTTCGCGCAGTTCTGAGAGAAAAAGTATACGCCTTTTTCGCGTCTACTCTTCGTCGACTTGTAAAATCCTAGTGCTTAAATCTTCCTAGTTTCGATCTAAAACGATGTATTCTGTTGCTTTGAGCCGGAATACAAGTTTTCGCGCAGTTCTGAGAGAAAAAGTTTACAGCTTTCTCTCGTCTACTCTTCGACGACTAGTAAAATCGATAATCGTGAATCTCGCTAGTTTCGATCTGAAGCGATGTATCCCGTTGTTTTGAGCCGGAATACAAGTTTTCGCGCAGTGCTGAGAGAAAGTTTACAGCTCTCTCAGGTCCACTCTTCGAGGACTTGTAAAATCGATGTTCGTGAATCTCGCTAGTTTCGATTTAAAATTATGTAACCCGTTGTTTTGAGCCGGAATACAAGTTTTCGCGCAGTTCTGAGAGAAAAACTTTTCAGCTCTCTCACGTCTACTCTTCGACGACTTGTAAAATAGATGTTCGTTAATTTTGCTAGTTTCGATCTAAAACGACGTATCCCGTTGTTTTGAGCCTTAATATAAGTTTTCGCGCAGTTCTGAGAGAAAAAGTTTACAGCTTTCTCTCGTCTACTCTTCAACGACTTGTAAAATCCTAGTGCGTAAATCTTGCTAGTTTTGATATAAAACGATGTATCCCGTTGTTTTGAGCCGGAATACAAGTTTTCGCGAAGTTCTGAGAGAAAAAGTTTACACCATTCTCTCGTCTACTATTCGACGACTAGTAAAATCGATGTTCGTGATTATCGCTAGTTTCGACCTAAAACGATGTATCCTGTTGTTTTGAGCCGGAATACATGTTTTCGCGCAGTTCTGAGAGAAAAAGTTTACAGCTCTCTCTCGTCTACTCTTCGACGACTAGTAAAATCGATGTTCGTGAATCGCGCTAGTTTCGATCTAAAACGATGTATCCCGTTCTTTTGAGCCGGAATACAAGTTTTTGCGCAGTTCTGAGACAAAACGTTTACACCTTTTTCGCGTCTACTCTTCGACAACTTGTAAAATCGAAGTGCGTAAATCTCGCTAGTTTCGATCTAAAACATTGTATCCCGTTGTTTTGAGCCGGAATACAAGATTTAGCGCAGTTCTGAGAGAAAAGTTTACACCTTTCTCTCGTCTACTCTTCGAGGACATGTAAAATCGATGTTCGTGAATCTCGCTAGTTTCGATCTAAAACGATGTATCCTTTTATTTAAGCCGGAATACAAGTTTTCGCGCAGTTCTGAGAGATAAGTTTACACCTTTCTCTCGTCTACTCTTCGAGGACATGTCAAATCGATGTTCGTGAATCTCGCTAGTTTCGATTTAAAATGATGTAACCCGTTGTTTTGAGCCGGAATACAAGTTTTCGCGCAGTTCTGAGAGAAAAACTTTTCAGCTCTCTCACGTCTACTCTTCGACGACTTGTAAAATCGATGTTCGTGAATCTCGCTAGCTTGGACCTAAAACGATGTATCCCGTTGTTTAGAGCCGGAATACAAGTTTTTGCGCAGTTCTGAGAGAAAATTTTTGCACCTTTTCCGCGTTTAGTCTTCGACAACTTGTAAAATCGAAGTGCATAAATCTTGCTAGTTTCGATCTAAAACGATGTATCCCGTTCTTTTGAGCCGGAATACAAGTTTTTGCGCAGTTCTGAGAAAAAGTTTACAGCTTTCTCTCGTCTACACTTCGACGACTTGTAAAATCCTAGTGCGTAAATCTTGCTAGTTTTGATATAAAACGATGTATCCCGTTGTTTTGAGCCGGAATACAAGTTTTCGCGCAGTTCTGAGAGAAAAAGTTTACACCATTCTCTCGTCTACTATTCGACGACTAGTAAAATCGATGTTCGTGAATCGCGCTAGTTTCGATCTAAAACGATGTATCCCGTTCTTTTGAGCCGGAATACAAGTTTTTGCGCAGTTCTGAGACAAAAAGTTTACACCTTTTTCGCGTCTACTCTTCGACAACTTGTAAAATCGAAGTGCATAAATCTTGCTAGTTTCGATCTAAAACGATGTATCCCGTTGTTTTGAGCCTTAATACAAGTTTTCGCGCAGTTCTGAGAGAAAAATTTTACAGCTCTCTCTCGTTTACTCTTCGACGACTTGTAAAATCGATGTTCGTGAATCTCCCTAGCTTCGATCTAAAACGAGGTATCCCGTTGTTTTCAGCCGGATTACAAGTTCTCACGCAGTTCTGAGAGAAAAAGTTTAAAGCTTTCTCTCGTCTACTCTTGATGATTTGTAAAATCGATGTTCGTGAATCTCGCTAGTTTCGATTTAAAATGATGTAACCCGTTGTTTTGAGCCGGAATACAAGTTTTCGCGCAGTTCTGAGAGAAAAACTTTTCAGCTCTCTCACGTCTACTCTTCGACGACTTGTAAAATCGATGTTCGTGAATCTCGCTAGCTTGGACCTAAAACGATGTATCCCGTTGTTTAGAGCCGGAATACAAGTTTTTGCGCAGTTCTGAGAGAAAATTTTTGCACCTTTTCCGCGTTTAGTCTTCGACAACTTGTAAAATCGAAGTGCATAAATCTTGCTAGTTTCGATCTAAAACGATGTATCCCGTTGTTTTGAGCCGGAATACAAGTTTTCGCGCAGTTCTGAGAGAAAAAGCTTACACCTTTCTCTCGTCTACTATTCGACGACTAGTAAAATCGATGTTCGTGATTCTCGCTATTTTCGACCTAAAACGATGTATCCTGTTGTTTTGAGCCGGAATACATGTTTTCGCGCAGTTCTGAGAGAAAAAGTTTACAGCTCTCTCTCGTCTACTCTTCGACGACTAGTAAAATCGATGTTCGTGAATCGCGCTAGTTTCGATCTAAAACGATGTATCCCGTTCTTTTGAGCCGGAATACAAGTTTTTGCGCAGTTCTGAGAAAAAGTTTACAGCTTTCTCTCGTCTACTCTTGATGATTTGTAAAATCGATGTTCGTGAATCTCGCTAGTTTCGACCTTAAACGATGTATCCTGTTGTTTTGAGCCGGAATACAAGTTTTCGCGCAGTTCTGAGACAAAAAGTTTACACCTTTACACCTTTTTCGCGTCTACTCTTCGACAACCTGTAAAATCGAAGTGCGTAAATCTTCCTAGTTTCGGTCTAAAACGATGTATCCTGTTGCTTTGAGCCGCAATACAAGCTTTCGCGCAATTCTGAGAGAAAAAGTTTACACCTTTCTCTCGTCTACTCTTCGACGACTAGTAAAATCGATAATCGTGAATCTCGCTTGTTTCGATCTGAAGTGATGTATCCCGTTGTTTTGAGCCGGAATACAAGTTTTCGCGCAGTGCTGAGAGAAAGTTTACAGCTCTCTCACGTCCACTCTTCGAGGACTTGTAAAATCGATGTTCGTGAATCTCGCTAGTTTCGATTTAAAATGATGTAACCCGTTGTTTTGAGCCGGAATACAAGTTTTCGCGCAGTTCTGAGAGAAAAACTTTTCAGCTCTCTCACGTCTACTCTTCGACGACTTGTAAAATCGATGTTCGTGAATCTCGCTAGCTTGGACCTAAAACGATGTATCCCGTTGTTTAGAGCCGGAATACAAGTTTTTGCGCAGTTCTGAGAGAAAATTTTTGCACCTTTTCCGCGTTTAGTCTTCGACAACTTGTAAAATCGAAGTGCATAAATCTTGCTAGTTTCGATCTAAAACGATGTATCCCGTTCTTTTGAGCCGGAATACAAGTTTTTGCGCAGTTCTGAGAAAAAGTTTACAGCTTTCTCTCGTCTACACTTCGACGACTTGTAAAATCCTAGTGCGTAAATCTTGCTAGTTTTGATATAAAACGATGTATCCCGTTGTTTTGAGCCGGAATACAAGTTTTCGCGCAGTTCTGAGAGAAAAAGTTTACACCATTCTCTCGTCTACTATTCGACGACTAGTAAAATCGATGTTAGTGAATCGCGCTAGTTTCGATCTAAAACGATGTATCCCGTTCTTTTAAGCCGGAATACAAGTTTTTGCGCAGTTCTGAGACAAAAAGTTTACACCTTTTTCGCGTCTACTCTTCGACAACTTGTAAAATCGAAGTGCATAAATCTTGCTAGTTTCGATCTAAAACGATGTATCCCGTTGTTTTGAGCCTTAATACAAGTTTTCGCGCAGTTCTGAGAGAAAAATTTTACAGCTCTCTCTCGTTTACTCTTCGACGACTTGTAAAATCGATGTTCGTGAATCTCCCTAGCTTCGATCTAAAACGAGGTATCCCGTTGTTTTCAGCCGGATTACAAGTTCTCACGCAGTTCTGAGAGAAAAAGTTTAAAGCTTTCTCTCGTCTACTCTTGATGATTTGTAAAATCGATGTTCGTGAATCTCGCTAGTTTCGATCTTAAACGATGTGTCCTGTTGTTTTGAGCCGGAATACAAGTTTTCGCGCAGTTCTGAGAGAAAATTTTACAGCTCTCTCTCGTCTACTCTTCGACGACTTGTAAAATAGATGTTCGTGAATTTTGCTACTTTCGATCTAAAACGATGTATCACTTTCTTTTGAGCCGGAATACAAGTTTTCGCACAGTTCTGAGAGAAAAAGTTTACACCTTTCTCTCGTCTACTCTTCGGCGACTAGTAAAATCGATGTTCGTGAATCTCGCTAGTTTAGATCTAAAAGGATGTATCCCGTTGTTTTGAGCCGGAATACAAGTTTTCGCGCAGTTCTGAGAGAAAAAGTTTACACCATTCTCTCGTCTACTATTCGACGACTAGTAAAATCGATGTTCGTGACTCTCGCTAGTTTCGATCTAAAACGATGTATCCCGTTGTTTACAGCCGGAATACAAGTTTTTGCGCAGTTCTGAGAGAAAATTTTTGCACCTTTTTCGCGTTTACTCTTCGACAACTTGTAAAATCGAAGTGCATAAATCTTGCTAGTTTCGATCTGAAACGATGTATCCTGTTGTTTTGAGCCTTAATACAAGTTTTCGCGCAGTTCTGAGAGAAAACGTTTACTGCTCTCTCTCGTCTACTCTTCGACGACTTGTAAAATCGATGTTCATGAATCTCGCTAGTTTCAATCTAAAACGATGTATCCCGTTGTTTTGAGCCGGAATACAAGTTTTCGCGCAGTTCTGAAAGAAAAAGTCTACAGCTTTCTCTCGTCTACTCTCAACGAGCTGTAAAATCGAAGTGTGTAAATCTCGCTAGTTTAGATCTAAAACAAAGTATCCCGTTGTTTTGAGCCGGAATACCAGATTTCGCGCAGTTCTGAGAGAAAAGTTTACACCTTTCTCTCGTCTACTCTTCGACGACTAGTAAAATCGATAATCGTGAATCTCGCTAGTTTCGATCTGAAGCGATGTATCCCGTTGTTTTGAGCCGGAATACATGTTTTCGCGCAGTTCTGAGAGAAAAAGTTTACAGCTCTCTCTCGTCTACTCTTCGACGACTAGTAAAATCGATGTTCGTGAATCGCGCTAGTTTCGATCTAAAACGATGTATCCCGTTCTTTTGAGCCGGAATACAAGTTTTCGCGCAGTTCTGAGAAAAAGTTTACAGCTTTCTCTCGTCTACACTTCGACGACTTGTAAAATCCTAGTGCGTAAATCTTGCTAGTTTTGATATAAAACGATGTATCCCGTTGTTTTGAGCCGGAATACAAGTTTTCGCGCAGTTCTGAGAGAAAAAGTTTACACCATTCTCTCGTCTACTATTCGACGACTAGTAAAATCGATGTTCGTGAATCGCGCTAGTTTCGATCTAAAACGATGTATCCCGTTCTTTTGAGCCGGAATACAAGTTTTTGCGCAGTTCTGAGACAAAAAGTTTACACCTTTTTCGCGTCTACTCTTCGACAACTTGTAAAATCGAAGTGCATAAATCTTGCTAGTTTCGATCTAAAACAATGTATCCCGTTGTTTTGAGCCTTAATACAAGTTTTCGCGCAGTTCTGAGAGAAAAAGTTTACACCTTTCTCTCGTCTACTCTTCGACGACTAGTAAAATCGATAATCGTGAATCTCGCTAGTTTCGATCTGAAGCGATGTATCCCGTTGTTTTGAGCCGGAATACAAGTTTTCGCGCAGTGCTGAGAGAAAAAGTTTACAGCTCTCTCAGGTCTCACTCTTCGAGGACTTGTAAAATCGATGTTCGTGAATCTCGCTAGTTTCGATCTAAAATGATGTATCCCGTTGTTTTGAGCCGGAAAACAAGTTTTCGCGCAGTTCTGAGAGAAAAAGTTTACAGCTCTCTCAGGTCTACTCTTCGACGACTTGTAAAATCGATGTTCGTGAATCGCGCTATCTTGGACCTAAAACGATGTATCCCGTTGTTTTGAGTCTGAATTCAAGTTTTCGCGCAGTTCTGAGAGAAAAAGTTTACAGCTTTCTCTCGTCTACTCTCGACGACTTGTAAAATTGAAGTGCGTAAATCTCGCTAGTTTCGATCTAAATCGATGTATCCCGTTGTTTTGAGCCTTAATACAAGTTTTCGCGCAGTTCTGAGTGAAAATGTTTGCACCTTTTTCGCGTCTACTCTTCGACAACTTGTAAAATCGAAGTGCATAAATGTTGCTAGTTTCGATCTAAAACGATGTATTCCGTTGTTTTGAGCCTTAATACAAGTTTTCGCGCAGTTCTGAAAGAAAAAGTTTACAGCTTTCTCTCGTCTACTCTCAACGACTTGTAAAATCGATGTGCGTAAATCTCGCTAGTTTCCATCTAAAACGATGTATCCCGTTGTTTTGAAACGGAATACAAGTTTTCGCGAAGTTCTGAGAGAAAAAGTTTACACCTTTTTCGCGTCTACTCTTCGACGACTTGTAAAATCGAAGTGCGTACATCTCGCTAGTTTCGATCTAAAACAATGTATCCCGTTGTTTTGAGCCGGAATACAAGATTTCACGCAGTTCTGAGAGATAAGTTTACAACTTTCTCTCGTCTACTCTTCGAGGACATGTAAAATCGATGTTTGTGAATCTCGCTAGTTTCGATCTAAAACGATGTATCCCTTTGTTTTGAGCCGGAATACAAGTTTTCGCGCAGTTCTGAGAGAAAAAGTTTACAGCTTTTTCGCGTCTACTCTTCGACAACTTGTAAAATCGAAGTGCCTAAATCTTCCTAGTTTCGATCTAAAACGATGTATCCTGTTGCTTTCAGCCGAAATACAAGTTTTCGCGCAGTTCTGAGAGAAAAAGTTTACAGCTCTCTCACGTCTACTCTTCGAGGACTTGTAAAATCGATGTTCGTGAATCTCGCAGGTTTTCGCGCAGTTCTGAGAGAAGTTTACAGCTCTCTCACGTCTACTCTTCGAGGACTTGTAAAATCGATGTTCGTGAATCTCGCTAGTTTCGATCTAAAATGATGTATCCCGTTGTTTTGAGCCGGAATACAAGTTTTCGCGCAGTTCTGAGAGAAAAAGTTTACAGCTCTCTCACGTCTACTCTTCGACGACTAGTAAAATCGATGTTAGTGAATCTCGCTAGTTTCGATCTAAAACGATGTATCCCGTTGTTTAGAGCCGGAATACAAGTTTTTGCGCAGTTCTGAGAGAAAATGTTTGCACCTTTTTCGCGTCTACTCTTCGACAACTTGTAAAATCGAAGTGCATAAATCTTGCTAGTTTCGATCTAAAACGATGTATCCCGTTGTTTTGAGCCGGAATACAAGTTTTCGCGCAGTTCTGAGAGAACAACTTTACAACTTTCTCTCGTCTACTCTCGATGATTTGTAAAATCGATGTTCGTGAATCCAGCTAACTTCGATCTAAAATGATGTATCCCGTTGTTTTCAGCCGGAATACAAGTTCTCGCGCAGTTCTGAGAGAAAAAGTTTAAAGCTTTCTCTGATCTTCTCTCGACTACTTGTAAAATTGAAGAGCGTAAATCTCGCTAGTTTCGATCTAAAACGATGTATCCCGTTGTTTTAAGCCTTAATACAATTTTTCGCGCAGTTCTGAGAGAAAAAGTTTACAGCTCTCTCTCGTCTACTCTTCGACGACTTGTAAAATCGATGTTCGTGAATCTCGCTAGTTTCGATCTAAAACAATGTATCCCTTTGTTTTGAGCCGGAATACAAGTTTTCGCGCAGTTCTGAGAGAAACATTTAACAGCTTTCTCTCGTCTACTCTCGACGACTTGTAAAATTGAAGTGCGTAAATCTCGCTAGTTTCGATCTAGAACGATGTATCCCGTTGTTTTGAGCCGGAATACAAGATTTCGCGCAGTTCTGAGAGATAAGTTTACACCTTTCTCTCGTCTACTCTTCGAGGACATGTAAAATCGATGTTCGTGAATCTCGCTAGTTTCGATCTAAAACGATGTGTCCCGTTGTTTTGAGCCGGAATACAAGTTTTCGCGCAGTTCTGAGAGAAAAAGCTTACACCTTTCTCTCGTCTACTATTCGACGACTAGTAAAATCGATATTCGTGATTCTCGCTAGTTTCGATCAAAAACGATGCATCCCGTTGTTTTGAGCCGGAATATGGTTTTCGCGCAGTTCCGAGAGAAAAACTTTACAACTTTCTCTCGTCTACTCTCGATGATTTGTAAAATCAATGTTCGTAAATCTCCCTAGCTTCGATCTAAAACGAGGTATCCCGTTGTTTTCAGCCGGATTACAATTTCTCACGCAGTTCTGAGAGAAAAAGTTTAAAGCTTTCTCTCGTCTACTCGTGATGATTTGTAAAATCGATGTTCGTGAATCTCGCTAGTTTCGATCTTAAACGATGTATCCTGTTGTTTTGAGCCGGAATACAAGTTTTCGCGCAGTTCTGAGAGAAAAAGTTTACACCTTTTTCGCGTCTACTCTTCGACGACTTGTAAAATCGAAGTGCGTACATCTCGCTAGTTTCGATCTAAAACAATGTATCCCGTTGTTTTGAGCCGGAATACAAGATTTCACGCAGTTCTGAGAGATAAGTTTACAACTTTCTCTCGTCTACTCTTCGAGGACATGTAAAATCGATGTTTGTGAATCTCGCTAGTTTCGATCTAAAACGATGTATCCCTTTGTTTTGAGCCGGAATACAAGTTTTCGCGCAGTTCTGAGAGAAAAAGTTTACAGCTTTTTCGCGTCTACTCTTCGACAACTTGTAAAATCGAAGTGCTTAAATCTTCCTAGTTTCGATCTAAAACGATGTATCCTGTTGCTTTCAGCCGAAATACAAGTTTTCGCGCAGTTCTGAGAGAAAAAGTTTACAGCTCTCTCACGTCTACTCTTCGAGGACTTGTAAAATCGATGTTCGTGAATCTCGCAGGTTTTCGCGCAGTTCTGAGAGAAGTTTACAGCTCTCTCACGTCTACTCTTCGAGGACTTGTAAAATCGATGTTCGTGAATCTCGCTAGTTTCGATCTAAAATGATGTATCCCGTTGTTTTGAGCCGGAATACAAGTTTTCGCGCAGTTCTGAGAGAAAAAGTTTACAGCTCTCTCACGTCTACTCTTCGACGACTAGTAAAATCGATGTTAGTGAATCTCGCTAGTTTCGATCTAAAACGATGTATCCCGTTGTTTAGAGCCGGAATACAAGTTTTTGCGCAGTTCTGAGAGAAAATGTTTGCACCTTTTTCGCGTCTACTCTTCGACAACTTGTAAAATCGAAGTGCATAAATCTTGCTAGTTTCGATCTAAAACGATGTATCCCGTTGTTTTGAGCCGGAATACAAGTTTTCGCGCAGTTCTGAGAGAAGAACTTTACAACTTTCTCTCGTCTACTCTCGATGATTTGTAAAATCGATGTTCGTGAATCTCGCTAACTTCGATCTAAAATGATGTATCCCGTTGTTTTCAGCCGGAATACAAGTTCTCGGCAGTTCTGAGAGAAAAAGTTTAAAGCTTTCTCTGATCTTCTCTCGACTACTTGTAAAATTGAAGAGCGTAAATCTCGCTAGTTTCGATCTAAAACGATGTATCCCGTTGTTTTAAGCCTTAATACAATTTTTCGCGCAGTTCTGAGAGAAAAAGTTTACAGCTCTCTCTCGTCTACTCTTCGACGACTTGTAAAATCGATGTTCGTGAATCTCGCTAGTTTCGATCTAAAACAATGTATCCCTTTGTTTTGAGCCGGAATACAAGTTTTCGCGCAGTTCTGAGAGAAAAATTTAACAGCTTTCTCTCGTCTACTCTCGACGACTTGCAAAATTGAAGTGCGTAAATCTCGCTAGTTTCGATCTAGAACGATGTATCCCGTTGTTTTGAGCCGGAATACAAGATTTCGCGCAGTTCTGAGAGATAAGTTTACACCTTTCTCTCGTCTACTCTTCGAGGACATGTAAAATCGATGTTCGTGAATCTCGCTAGTTTCGATCTAAAACGATGTATCCCGTTGTTTTGAGCCGGAATACAAGTTTTCGCGCAGTTCTGAGAGAAAAAGCTTACACCTTTCTCTCGTCTACTATTCGACGACTAGTAAAATCGATGTTCGTGATTCTCGCTAGTTTCGATCAAAAACGATGCATCCCGTTGTTTTGAGCCGGAATATGGTTTTCGCGCAGTTCCGAGAGAAAAACTTTACAACTTTCTCTCGTCTACTCTCGATGATTTGTAAAATCAATGTTCGTGAATCTCCCTAGCTTCGATCTAAAACGAGGTATCCCGTTGTTTTCAGCCGGATTACAAGTTCTCACGCAGTTCTGAGAGAAAACGTTTAAAGCTTTCTCTCGTCTACTCTTGATGATTTGTAAAATCGATGTTCGTGAATCTCGCTAGTTTCGATCTTAAACGATGTATCCTGTTGTTTTGAGCCGGAATACAAGTTTTCGCGCAGTTCTGAGAGAAAATTTTACAACTCTCTCTCGTCTACTCTTCGACGACTTGTAAAATAGATGTTCGTGAATTTTGCTAGTTTCGATCTAAAACGATGTATCACTTTCTTTTGAGCCGGAATACAAGTTTTCGCACAGTTCTGAGAGCAAAAGTTTACACCTTTCTCTCGTCTACTCTTCGGCGACTAGTAAAATCGATGTCCGTGAATCTCGCTAGTTTAGATTTAAAAGGATGTATCCCGTTGTTTTGAGCCGGAATACAAGTTTTCGCGCAGTTCTGAGAGAAAAAGTTTACAGCTCTCTCACGTCTACCCTTCGAGGACTGTAAATCGATGTTAGTGACTCTCGCTAGTTTCGATCTAAAACGATGTATCCCGTTGTTTAGAGCCGGAATACAAGATTTCGCGCAGTTCTGAGAGAAAATTTTACACCTTTCTCTCGTCTACTCTTCGACGACTAGTAAAATCGATAATCGTGAATCTCGCTAGTTTCGATCTGAAGCGATGTATCCCGTTGTTTTGAGCTGGAATACAAGTTTTTGCGCAGTTCTGAAAGAAACTTTTTGCACCTTTTTCGCGTCTACTCTTCGACAACTTGTAAAATCGAAGTGCATAAATCTTGCTAGTTTCGATCTAAAACGATGTATCCTGTTGTTTTGAGCCTTAATACAAGTTTTCGCGCAATTCTGAGAGAAAAAGTTTACAGCTCTCTCAGGTCTACTCTTCGAGGACTTGTAAAATCGACGTTCGTGAATCTCGCTAGCTTCGATCTAAAACGATGTATCCCGTTGTTTTCAGCCGGAATACAAGTTCTCGCGCAGCTCTGAGAGAAAAAGTTTAAAGCTTTCTCTCGTCTACTCTCGACGACTAGTAAAATCGATGTTCGTTAATCTCGCTAGTTTCAATCTAAAACGATGTGTCCCATTGTTTTGAGCCGGAATAAAAGTTTTCGCGCAGTTCTGAGAGAAAAAGTTTACAGCCCTCTCTCGTCTACTCTTCGACGACTAGTAAAATCGATGTTCGTGAATCTCGCTAGTTTCGATCTAAAACGATGTATCCCGTTGTTTTGAGCCGGAATACAAGTTTTTGCGCAGTTCTGAGACAAAAAGTTTACACCTTTACACCTTTTTCGCGTCTACTCTTCGACAACCTGTAAAACCGAAGTGCGTAAATCTTCCTAGTGTCGGTCTAAAACGATGTATCCTGTTGCTTTGAGCCGGAATACAAGCTTTCGCGCAATTCTGAGAGAAAAAGTTTACACCTTTCTCTCGTCTACTCTTCGACGACTAGTAAAATTGATAATCGTGAATCTCGCTTGTTTCGATCTGAAGTGATGTATCCCGTTGTTTTGAGCCGGAATACAAGTTTTCGCGCAGTGCTGAGAGAAAAAGTTTACAGCTCTCTCAGGTCCACTCTTCGAGGACTTGTAAAATCGATGTTCGTGAATCTCGCTAGTTTCGATCTAAAATGATGTATCCCGTTGTTTTGAGCCGGAATACAAGTTTTCGCGCAGTTCTGAGAGAAAAAGTTTTCAGCTCTCTCACGTCTACTCTTCGACGACTTGTAAAATCGATGTTCGTGAATCTCGCTAGCTTGGACCTAAAACGATGTATCCCGTTGTTTTGAGTCTGAATACAAGTTTTCACGCAGTTCTGAGAGAAAATGTTTACAACTTTCTCTCGTCTACTCTCGACGACTTGTAAAATTGAAGTGCGTAACTCTCGCTAGTTTCAATCTAAAACGATGTATCCCGTTGTTTTGAGCCTTAATACAAGTTTTCGCGCAGTTCTGAGAGAAAAATTTTACACCTTTTTCGCGTCTCCTCTTCGACGACTTGTAAAATCCTAGTGCGTAAATCTTGCTAGTTTCGATATAAAACGATGTATCCCGTTGCTTTGAGCCGGAATACAAGTTTTCGCGCAGTTCTGAGAGAAAACGTTTACACCATTCTCTCGTCTACTATTCGACGATTAGTAAAATCGATGTTCGTGATTCTCGATAGTTTCGATCTAAAACGATGTATCCTGTTGTTTTGAGCCGGAATACATGTTTTCGCGCAGTTCTGAGAGAAAAAGCTTACAGCTCTCTCAGGTCTACTCTTCGAGGACTTGTAAAATCGACGTTCGTGAATCTCGCTAGCTTCGATCTAAAACGATGCATCCCGTTGTTTTGAGTCTGAATACAAGTTTTCACGCAGTTAAGAGAGAAAATGTTTACAACTTTCTCTCGTCTACTCTTCGACAACTTGTAAAATCGAAGTGCTTAAATCTTGCTAGTTTGGATCTAAAACGATGTATCCCATTGTTTTGAGCCGGAATACAAGTTTTCGCGCAGTTCTGAGAGAAAAAGTTTACAGCTCTCTCTCGTCTACTCTTCGACGACTAGTAAAATCGATGTTCGTGATTCTCGCTAGTTTCGATCTAAAACGATGTATCCTGTCGTTTTGAACCGGAATACATGTTTTCGCGCAGTTCTGAGAGAAAAAGTTTACAGCTCTCTCGCGTCTACTCTTCGGCGACTTGTAAAATCGATGTCCGTGACATCTCGCTAGTTTCGATCTAAAACAATGTATCCCGTTGTTTTGAGCCGGAATACAAGATTTCGCGCAGTTCTGAGAGATAAGTTTACAGCTCTCTCTCGTCTACTCTTCGAGGACTTGTAAAATCGATGTTCGTGAATCTCGCTAGTTTCGATCTAAAACGATGTATCCCTTTGTTTTGAGCCGGAATACAAGTTTTCGCGCAGTTCTGAGAGAAAAAGTTTACAGCTTTTTCGCGTCTACTCTTCGACAACTTGTAAAATCGAAGTGCATAAATCTTCCTAGTTTCGATCTAAAACGATGTATCCTGTTGCTTTCAGCCGAAATACAAGTTTTCGCGCAGTTCTGAGAGAAAAAGTTTACAGCTCTCTCACGTCTACTCTTCGACGACTTGTAAAATCGATGTTCGTGAATCTCGCAGGTTTTCGCGCAGTTCTGAGAGAAGTTTACAGCTCTCTCACGTCTACTCTTCGAGGACTTGTAAAATCGATGTGTCGTGAATCTCGCTAGTTTCGATCTAAAACGATGTATCCCGTTGTTTTGAGCCGGAATACAAGTTTTCGCGCAGTTCTGAGAGAATAAGTTTACACCTTTCTCTCGTCTACTCTTCGACGACTGTAAAATCGATGTTCGTGAATCTCGCTAGTTTCGATCTAAAACGATGTATCCCGTTGTTTTGAGCCGGAATACAAGTTTTCGCGCAGTTCTGAGAGAAAAAGTTTACACCTTTCTCTCGTCTACTCTTCGACGACTTGTAAAATCGAAGTGCGTAAATCTCGCTAGTTTCGATCTAAAACGATGTATCCCGTTGTTTTGAGCCGGAATACAAGTTTTCGCGCAGTTCTGAGAGAAAAAGTTTACAGCTTTCTCTCGTCTACTCTTCGAGGACTTTGTAAAATCGATGTTCGTGAATCTCGCTAGCTTCGATCTAAAACGATGTATCCCGTTGTTTTCAGCCGGAATACAAGTTCTCGCGCAGTTCTGAGAGAAAAAGTTTAAAGCTTTCTCTTGTCTACTCTCGACTACTTGTAAAATCGATGTGCGTTAATCTCGCTAGTTTCGATCTAAAACGATGTATCCCGTCTGTTTTGAGCCGGAATACAAGTTTTTCGCGCAGTTCTGAGAGAAAAAGTTTACAGCTTCCCTCTCTCGTCTACTCTTCGACGACCTGTAAAATCGATGTTCGTGAATCTCGCTAGTTTCGATCTAAAACGATGTATCCCTTTGTTTTGAGCCGGAATACAAGTTTTCGCGCAGTTCTGAGAGAAAAAGTTTACACCTTTCTCTCGTCTACTCTTCGACGACTAGTAAATTCGATAGTCGTGAATCTCGCTTGTTTCGATCTGAAGCGATGTATCCCGTTCTTTTGAGCCGGAATACAAGTTTTCGCGCAGTTCTGAGAGAAAAAGTTTACAGCTCTCTCAGGTCCACTCTTCGAGGACTTGTAAAATCGATGTTCGTGAATCTCGCTAGTTTCGATCTAAAACGATGTATCCCGTTGTTTTGAGCCGGAATACAAGTTTTCGCGCAGTTCTGAGAGAAAAAGTTTACAGCTCTCTCTCGTCTACTCTTCGACGACTTGTAAAATCGATGTTCGTGAATCTCGCTAGCTTCGATCTAAAACGATGTATCCCGTTGTTTTGAGCCTGAATACAAGTTTTCACGCAGTTCTGAGAGAAAATGTTTACAACTTTCTCTCGTCTACTCTCGACGACTTGTAAAATTGAAGTGCGTAACTCTCGCTAGTTTCGATCTAAAACGATGTATCCCGTTGTTTTGAGCCGGAATACAAGATTTCAGCGCAGTTCTGAGAGAAAAGTTTACACCTTTCTCTCGTCTACTCTTCGAGGACATGTAAAATCGATGTTCGTGAATCTCGCTAGTTTCGATCTAAAACGATGTATCCTTTTATTTAAGCCGGAATACAAGTTTTCGCGCAGTTCTGAGAGAAAAAGTATACGCCTTTTTCGCGTCTACTCTTCGTCGACTTGTAAAATCCTAGTGCTTAAATCTTCCTAGTTTCGATCTAAAACGATGTATTCTGTTGCTTTGAGCCGGAATACAAGTTTTCGCGCAGTTCTGAGAGAAAAAGTTTACAGCTTTCTCTCGTCTACTCTTCGACGACTAGTAAAATCGATAATCGTGAATCTCGCTAGTTTCGATCTGAAGCGATGTATCCCGTTGTTTTGAGCCGGAATACAAGTTTTCGCGCAGTGCTGAGAGAAAGTTTACAGCTCTCTCAGGTCCACTCTTCGAGGACTTGTAAAATCGATGTTCGTGAATCTCGCTAGTTTCGATCTAAAACGATGTATCCCGTTGTTTTGAGCCGGAATACAAGTTTTCGCGCAGTTCTGAGAGAAAAACTTTTCAGCTCTCTCACGTCTACTCTTCGACGACTTGTAAAATAGATGTTCGTTAATCTTGCTAGTTTCGATCTAAAACGACGTATCCCGTTGTTTTGAGCCTTAATACAAGTTTTCGCGCAGTTCTGAGAGAAAAAGTTTACAGCTTTCTCTCGTCTACTCTTCGACGACTTGTAAAATCGAAGTGCGTAAATCTCGCTAGTTTCGATCTAAAACGATGTATCCCGTTGTTTTGAGCCGGAATACAAGTTTTCGCGCAGTTCTGAGAGAAAAAGTTTACACCTTCTCTCGTCTACTCTTCGACGACTAGTAAAATCGATGTTCGTGAATCTCGCTAGTTTCGATCTAAAACGATGTATCCCGTTGTTTTGAGCCGGAATACATGTTTTCGCGCAGTTCTGAGAGAAAAAGTTTACAGCTCTCTCTCGTCTACTCTTCGACGACTAGTAAAATCGATGTTCGTGAATCTCGCTAGTTTCGATCTAAAACGATGTATCCCGTTGTTTTGAGCCGGAATACAAGTTTTTGCGCAGTTCTGAGACAAAACGTTTACACCTTTTTCGCGTCTACTCTTCGACAACTTGTAAAATCGAAGTGCGTAAATCTCGCTAGTTTCGATCTAAAACGATGTATCCCGTTGTTTTGAGCCGGAATACAAGTTTTCGCGCAGTTCTGAGAGAAAAGTTTACACCTTTCTCTCGTCTACTCTTCGAGGACATGTAAAATCGATGTTCGTGAATCTCGCTAGTTTCGATCTAAAACGATGTATCCTTTTATTTAAGCCGGAATACAAGTTTTCGCGCAGTTCTGAGAGATAAGTTTACACCTTTCTCTCGTCTACTCTTCGAGGACATGTAAAATCGATGTTCGTGAATCTCGCTAGTTTCGATCTAAAATGATGTATCCCGTTGTTTTGAGCCGGAATACAAGTTTTCGCGCAGTTCTGAGAGAAAAAGTTTTCAGCTCTCTCACGTCTACTCTTCGACGACTAGTAAAATCGATAATCGTGAATCTCGCTAGTTTCGATCTGAAGCGATGTATCCCGTTGTTTTGAGCCGGAATACAAGTTTTCGCGCAGTTCTGAGAGAAAAGTTTACAGCTCTCTCAGGTCTACTCTTCGACGACTTGTAAAATCGATGTTCGTGAATCTCGCTAGCTTGGACCTAAAACGATGTATCCCGTTGTTTTGAGTCTGAATACAAGTTTTCGCGCAGTTCTGAGAGAAAATGTTTACAACTTTCTCTCGTCTACTCTCGACGACTTGTAAAATTGAAGTGCGTAACTCTCGCTAGTTTCGATCTAAAACGATGTATCCCGTTGTTTTGAGCCTTAATACAAGTTTTCGCGCAGTTCTGAGAGAAAAATTTTACACCTTTTTCGCGTCTCCTCTTCGACGACTTGTAAAATCCTAGTGCGTAAATCTTGCTAGTTTCGATATAAAACGATGTATCCCGTTGCTTTGAGCCGGAATACAAGTTTTCGCGCAGTTCTGAGAGAAAACGTTTACACCATTCTCTCGTCTACTATTCGACGATTAGTAAAATCGATGTTCGTGATTCTCGCTAGTTTCGATCTAAAACGATGTATCCTGTTGTTTTGAGCCGGAATACATGTTTTCGCGCAGTTCTGAGAGAAAAAGCTTACAGCTCTCTCAGGTCTACTCTTCGAGGACTTGTAAAATCGACGTTCGTGAATCTCGCTAGCTTCGATCTAAAACGATGCATCCCGTTGTTTTGAGCCGGAATACAAGTTTTCGCGCAGTTCTGAGAGAAAATGTTTACAACTTTCTCTCGTCTACTCTTCGACGACTTGTAAAATCGATGTGCGTGAATCTTGCTAGTTTGGATCTAAAACGATGTATCCCATTGTTTTGAGCCGGAATACAAGTTTTCGCGCAGTTCTGAGAGAAAAAGTTTACAGCTCTCTCTCGTCTACTCTTCGACGACTAGTAAAATCGATGTTCGTGATTCTCGCTAGTTTCGATCTAAAACGATGTATCCTGTCGTTTTGAGCCGGAATACATGTTTTCGCGCAGTTCTGAGAGAAAAAGTTTACAGCTCTCTCTCGTCTACTCTTCGGCGACTTGTAAAATCGATGTCCGTGAATCTCGCTAGTTTCGATCTAAAACGATGTATCCCGTTGTTTTGAGCCGGAATACAAGTTTTCGCGCAGTTCTGAGAGAAAAATTTTACAGCTTTCTCTCGCCTACTCTTCGACGACTTGTAAAATCGATGTTCGTGAATCTTGCTAGTTTCGATCTAAAACGATGTATCCCTTTGTTTTGAGCCGGAATACAAGTTTTCGCGCAGTTCTGAGAGAAAATTTTTGCACCTTTTTCGCGTCTACTCTTCGACAACTTGTAAAATCGAAGTGCATAAATCTTGCTAGTTTCGATCTAAAACGATGTATCCTGTTGTTTTGAGCCTTAATACAAGTTTTCGCGCAGTTCTGAGAGAAAACGTTTACAGCTCTCTCTCGTCTACTCTTCGACGACTTGTAAAATCGATGTTCGTGAATCTCGCTAGTTTCGATCTAAAACGATGTATCCCGTTGTTTTGAGCCGGAATACAAGTTTTCGCGCAGTTCTGAAAGAAAAAGTCTACAGCTTTCTCTCGTCTACTCTCAACGAGCTGTAAAATCGAAGTGTGTAAATCTCGCTAGTTTAGATCTAAAACAAAGTATCCCGTTGTTTTGAGCCGGAATACAAGATTTCGCACAGTTCTGAGAGATTAGTTTACACCTTTCTCTCGTCTACTCTTCGAGGACATGTAAAATCGATGTTCGTGAATCTCGCTAGTTTCGATCTAAAACGATGTATCCCTTTGTTTTGAGCCGGAATACAAGTTTTCGCGCAGTTCTGAGAGAAAAAGTTTACACCTTTCTCTCGTCTACTCTTCGACGACTAGTAAAATCGGTAATCGTGAATCTCGCTAGTTTCGATCTGAAGCGATGTATCCCGTTGTTTTGAGCCGGAATACAAGTTTTCGCGCAGTGCTGAGACAAAAAGTTTGCAGCTCTCTCAGGTCTACTCTTCGAGGACTTTTAAAATCGACGTTCGTGAATCTCGCTAGCTTCGATCTAAAACGATGTATCCCGTTGTTTTCAGCCGGAATACAAGTTCTCGCGCAGCTCTGAGAGAAAAAGTTTAAAGCTTTCTCTTGTCTACTCTCGACGACTAGTAAAATCGATGTTCGTTAATCTCGCTAGTTTCAATCTAAAACGATGTATCCCGTTCTGTTTTGAGCCGGAATACAAGTTTTTGCGCAGTTCTGAGACAAAAAGTTTACACCTTTACACCTTTTTCGCGTCTACTCTTCGACAACCTGTAAAATCGAAGTGCGTAAATCTTCCTAGTTTCGATCTAAAACGATGTATCCTATTGCTTTGAGCCGGAATACAAGCTTTCGCGCAATTCTGAGAGAAAAAGTTTACACCTTTCTCTCGTCTACTCTTCGACGACTAGTAAATTCGATAATCGTGAATCTCGCTTGTTTCGATCTGAAGTGATGTATCCCGTTCTTTTGAACCGGAATACAAGTTTTCGCGCAGTACTGAGAAAAAAAGTTTACAGCTCTCTCAGGTCCACTCTTCGAGGACTTGTAAAATCGATGTTCGTGAATCTCGCTAGTTTCGATCTAAAATGATGTATCCCGTTGTTTTGAGCCGGAATACAAGTTTTCGCGCAGTTCTGAGAGAAAACGTTTTCAGCTCTCTCACGTCTACTCTTCGACGACTTGTAAAATCGATGTTCGTGAATCTCGCTAGCTTGGACCTAAAACGATGTATCCCGTTGTTTTGAGTCTGAATACAAGTTTTCACGCAGTTCTGAGAGAAAATGTTTACAACTTTCTCTCGTCTACTCTCGACGACTTGTAAAATTGAAGTGCGTAACTCTCGCTAGTTTCGATCTAAAACGATGTATCCCGTTGTTTTGAGCCGGAATACAAGATTTAGCGCAGTTCTGAGAGAAAAGTTTACACCTTTCTCTCGTCTACTCTTCGAGGACATGTAAAATCGATCTTCGTGAATCTCGCTAGTTTCGATCTAAAACGATGTATCCTTTTATTTAAGCCGGAATACAAGTTTTCGCGCAGTTCTGAGAGAAAAAGTATACGCCTTTTTCGCGTCTACTCTTCGTCGACTTGTAAAATCCTAGTGCTTAAATCTTCCTAGTATCGATCTAAAACGATGTATTCTGTTGCTTTGAGCCGGAATACAAGTTTTCGCGCAGTTCTGAGAGAAAAAGTTTACAGCTTTCTCTCGTCTACTCTTCGACGACTAGTAAAATCGATAATCGTGAATCTCGCTAGTTTCGATCTGAAGCGATGTATCCCGTTGTTTTGAGCCGGAATACAAGTTTTCGCGCAGTGCTGAGAGAAAGTTTACAGCTCTCTCAGGTCCACTCTTCGAGGACTTGTAAAATCGATGTTCGTGAATCTCGCTAGTTTCGATTTAAAATTATGTAACCCGTTGTTTTGAGCCGGAATACAAGTTTTCGCGCAGTTCTGAGAGAAAAACTTTTCAGCTCTCTCACGTCTACTCTTCGACGACTTGTAAAATAGATGTTCGTTAATTTTGCTAGTTTCGATCTAAAACGACGTATCCCGTTGTTTTGAGCCTTAATATAAGTTTTCGCGCAGTTCTGAGAGAAAAAGTTTACAGCTTTCTCTCGTCTACTCTTCAACGACTTGTAAAATTTAAGTGCGTAAATCTCGCTAGTTTCGATCTAAAACGATGTATCCCGTTGTTTTGAGCCGGAATACAAGTTTTCGCGCAGTTCTGAGAGAAAAAGTTTACACCATTCTCTCGTCTACTATTCGACGACTAGTAAAATCGATGTTCGTGATTATCGCTAGTTTCGACCTAAAACGATGTATCCTGTTGTTTTGAGCCGGAATACATGTTTTCGCGCAGTTCTGAGAGAAAAAGTTTACAGCTCTCTCTCGTCTACTCTTCGACGACTAGTAAAATCGATGTTCGTGAATCGCGCTAGTTTCGATCTAAAACGATGTATCCCGTTCTTTTGAGCCGGAATACAAGTTTTTGCGCAGTTCTGAGACAAAACGTTTACACCTTTTTCGCGTCTACTCTTCGACAACTTGTAAAATCGAAGTGCGTAAATCTCGCTAGTTTCGATCTAAAACATTGTATCCCGTTGTTTTGAGCCGGAATACAAGATTTAGCGCAGTTCTGAGAGAAAAGTTTACACCTTTCTCTCGTCTACTCTTCGAGGACATGTAAAATCGATGTTCGTGAATCTCGCTAGTTTCGATCTAAAACGATGTATCCTTTTATTTAAGCCGGAATACAAGTTTTCGCGCAGTTCTGAGAGATAAGTTTACACCTTTCTCTCGTCTACTCTTCGAGGACATGTCAAATCGATGTTCGTGAATCTCGCTAGTTTCGATTTAAAATTATGTAACCCGTTGTTTTGAGCCGGAATACAAGTTTTCGCGCAGTTCTGAGAGAAAAACTTTTCAGCTCTCTCACGTCTACTCTTCGACGACTAGTAAAATCGATAATCGTGAATCTCGCTAGTTTCGATCTGAAGCGATGTATCCCGTTGTTTTGAGCCGGAATACAAGTTTTCGCGCAGTGCTGAGAGAAAGTTTACAGCTCTCTCAGGTCCACTCTTCGAGGACTTGTAAAATCGATGTTCGTGAATCTCGCTAGTTTCGATCTAAAATGATGTATCCCGTTGTTTTGAGCCGGAATACAAGTTTTCGCGCAGTTCTGAGAGAAAAACTTTTCAGCTCTCTCACGTCTACTCTTCGACGACTTGTAAAATCGATGTTCGTGAATCTCGCTAGCTTGGACCTAAAACGATGTATCCCGTTGTTTTGAGTCTGAATACAAGTTTTCGCGCAGTTCTGAGAGAAAAAGTTTACAGCTTCCTCTCGTCTACTCTCGACGACTTGTAAAATTGAAGTGCGTAAATCTCGCTAGTTTCGATCTAAAACGATGTATCCCGTTGTTTTGAGCCTTAATACAAGTTTTCGCGCAGTTCTGAGAGAAACATTTTACACCTTTTTCGCCTCTACTCTTCGACGACTTGTAAAATCGAAGTGCGTAAATCTTGCTAGTTTTGATATAAAACGATGTATCCCGTTGTTTTGAGCCGGAATACAAGTTTTCGCGCAGTTCTGAGAGAAAAAGCTTACACCTTTCTCTCGTCTACTATTCGACGACTAGTAAAATCGATGTTCGTGATTCTCGCTATTTTCGACCTAAAACGATGTATCCTGTTGTTTTGAGCCGGAATACATGTTTTCGCGCAGTTCTGAGAGAAAAAGTTTACAGCTCTCTCTCGTCTACTCTTCGACGACTAGTAAAATCGATGTTCGTGAATCGCGCTAGTTTCGATCTAAAACGATGTATCCCGTTCTTTTGAGCCGGAATACAAGTTTTTGCGCAGTTCTGAGAAAAAGTTTACAGCTTTCTCTCGTCTACTCTTGATGATTTGTAAAATCGATGTTCGTGAATCTCGCTAGTTTCGATCTTAAACGATGTATCCTGTTGTTTTGAGCCGGAATACAAGTTTTCGCGCAGTTCTGAGAGAAAAAGTTTACACCTTTCTCTCGTCTACTCTTCGACAACCTGTAAAATCGAAGTGCGTAAATCTTCCTAGTTTCGGTCTAAAACGATGTATCCTGTTGCTTTGAGCCGCAATACAAGCTTTCGCGCAATTCTGAGAGAAAAAGTTTACACCTTTCTCTCGTCTACTCTTCGACGACTAGTAAAATCGATAATCGTGAATCTCGCTTGTTTCGATCTGAAGTGATGTATCCCGTTGTTTTGAGCCGGAATACAAGTTTTCGCGCAGTGCTGAGAGAAAGTTTACAGCTCTCTCACGTCCACTCTTCGAGGACTTGTAAAATCGATGTTCGTGAATCTCGCTAGTTTCGATTTAAAATGATGTAACCCGTTGTTTTGAGCCGGAATACAAGTTTTCGCGCAGTTCTGAGAGAAAAACTTTTCAGCTCTCTCACGTCTACTCTTCGACGACTTGTAAAATCGATGTTCGTGAATCTCGCTAGTTTCGATCTAAAACGATGTATCCCGTTGTTTTGAGCCGGAATACAAGTTTTCGCGCAGTTCTGAAAGAAAAAGTCTACAGCTTTCTCTCGTCTACTCTCAACGAGCTGTAAAATCGAAGTGTGTAAATCTCGCTAGTTTAGATCTAAAACAAAGTATCCCGTTGTTTTGAGCCGGAATACAAGATTTCGCACAGTTCTGAGAGATTAGTTTACACCTTTCTCTCGTCTACTCTTCGAGGACATGTAAAATCGATGTTCGTGAATCTCGCTAGTTTCGATCTAAAACGATGTATCCCTTTGTTTTGAGCCGGAATACAAGTTTTCGCGCAGTTCTGAGAGAAAAAGTTTACACCTTTCTCTCGTCTACTCTTCGACGACTAGTAAAATCGGTAATCGTGAATCTCGCTAGTTTCGATCTGAAGCGATGTATCCCGTTGTTTTGAGCCGGAATACAAGTTTTCGCGCAGTGCTGAGACAAAAAGTTTGCAGCTCTCTCAGGTCTACTCTTCGAGGACTTTTAAAATCGACGTTCGTGAATCTCGCTAGCTTCGATCTAAAACGATGTATCCCGTTGTTTTCAGCCGGAATACAAGTTCTCGCGCAGCTCTGAGAGAAAAAGTTTAAAGCTTTCTCTTGTCTACTCTCGACGACTAGTAAAATCGATGTTCGTTAATCTCGCTAGTTTCAATCTAAAACGATGTATCCCGTTCTGTTTTGAGCCGGAATACAAGTTTTTGCGCAGTTCTGAGACAAAAAGTTTACACCTTTACACCTTTTTCGCGTCTACTCTTCGACAACCTGTAAAATCGAAGTGCGTAAATCTTCCTAGTTTCGATCTAAAACGATGTATCCTATTGCTTTGAGCCGGAATACAAGCTTTCGCGCAATTCTGAGAGAAAAAGTTTACACCTTTCTCTCGTCTACTCTTCGACGACTAGTAAATTCGATAATCGTGAATCTCGCTTGTTTCGATCTGAAGTGATGTATCCCGTTCTTTTGAACCGGAATACAAGTTTTCGCGCAGTACTGAGAAAAAAAGTTTACAGCTCTCTCAGGTCCACTCTTCGAGGACTTGTAAAATCGATGTTCGTGAATCTCGCTAGTTTCGATCTAAAATGATGTATCCCGTTGTTTTGAGCCGGAATACAAGTTTTCGCGCAGTTCTGAGAGAAAACGTTTTCAGCTCTCTCACGTCTACTCTTCGACGACTTGTAAAATCGATGTTCGTGAATCTCGCTAGCTTGGACCTAAAACGATGTATCCCGTTGTTTTGAGTCTGAATACAAGTTTTCACGCAGTTCTGAGAGAAAATGTTTACAACTTTCTCTCGTCTACTCTCGACGACTTGTAAAATTGAAGTGCGTAACTCTCGCTAGTTTCGATCTAAAACGATGTATCCCGTTGTTTTGAGCCGGAATACAAGATTTAGCGCAGTTCTGAGAGAAAAGTTTACACCTTTCTCTCGTCTACTCTTCGAGGACATGTAAAATCGATGTTCGTGAATCTCGCTAGTTTCGATCTAAAACGATGTATCCTTTTATTTAAGCCGGAATACAAGTTTTCGCGCAGTTCTGAGAGAAAAAGTATACGCCTTTTTCGCGTCTACTCTTCGTCGACTTGTAAAATCCTAGTGCTTAAATCTTCCTAGTTTCGATCTAAAACGATGTATTCTGTTGCTTTGAGCCGGAATACAAGTTTTCGCGCAGTTCTGAGAGAAAAAGTTTACAGCTTTCTCTCGTCTACTCTTCGACGACTAGTAAAATCGATAATCGTGAATCTCGCTAGTTTCGATCTGAAGCGATGTATCCCGTTGTTTTGAGCCGGAATACAAGTTTTCGCGCAGTGCTGAGAGAAAGTTTACAGCTCTCTCAGGTCCACTCTTCGAGGACTTGTAAAATCGATGTTCGTGAATCTCGCTAGTTTCGATTTAAAATTATGTAACCCGTTGTTTTGAGCCGGAATACAAGTTTTCGCGCAGTTCTGAGAGAAAAACTTTTCAGCTCTCTCACGTCTACTCTTCGACGACTTGTAAAATAGATGTTCGTTAATTTTGCTAGTTTCGATCTAAAACGACGTATCCCGTTGTTTTGAGCCTTAATATAAGTTTTCGCGCAGTTCTGAGAGAAAAAGTTTACAGCTTTCTCTCGTCTACTCTTCAACGACTTGTAAAATTTAAGTGCGTAAATCTCGCTAGTTTCGATCTAAAACGATGTATCCCGTTGTTTTGAGCCGGAATACAAGTTTTCGCGCAGTTCTGAGAGAAAAAGTTTACACCATTCTCTCGTCTACTATTCGACGACTAGTAAAATCGATGTTCGTGATTATCGCTAGTTTCGACCTAAAACGATGTATCCTGTTGTTTTGAGCCGGAATACATGTTTTCGCGCAGTTCTGAGAGAAAAAGTTTACAGCTCTCTCTCGTCTACTCTTCGACGACTAGTAAAATCGATGTTCGTGAATCGCGCTAGTTTCGATCTAAAACGATGTATCCCGTTCTTTTGAGCCGGAATACAAGTTTTTGCGCAGTTCTGAGACAAAAAGTTTACACCTTTTTCGCGTCTACTCTTCGACAACTTGTAAAATCGAAGTGCGTAAATCTCGCTAGTTTCGATCTAAAACATGTATCCCGTTGTTTTGAGCCGGAATACAAGTTTTCGCGCAGTTCTGAGAGAAAAGTTTACACCTTTCTCTCGTCTACTCTTCGAGGACATGTAAAATCGATGTTCGTGAATCTCGCTAGTTTCGATCTAAAACGATGTATCCTTTTATTTAAGCCGGAATACAAGTTTTCGCGCAGTTCTGAGAGATAAGTTTACACCTTTCTCTCGTCTACTCTTCGAGGACATGTAAAATCGATGTTCGTGAATCTCGCTAGTTTCGATCTAAAACGATGTATCCCGTTGTTTTGAGCCGGAATACAAGTTTTCGCGCAGTTCTGAGAGAAAAAGCTTTACAGCTCTCTCACGTCTACTCTTCGACGACTAGTAAAATCGATAATCGTGAATCTCGCTAGTTTCGATCTGAAGCGATGTATCCCGTTGTTTTGAGCCGGAATACAAGTTTTCGCGCAGTGCTGAGAGAAAGTTTACAGCTCTCTCAGGTCCACTCTTCGAGGACTTGTAAAATCGATGTTCGTGAATCTCGCTAGTTTCGATTTAAAATGATGTAACCCGTTGTTTTGAGCCGGAATACAAGTTTTCGCGCAGTTCTGAGAGAAAAACTTTTCAGCTCTCTCACGTCTACTCTTCGACGACTTGTAAAATCGATGTTCGTGAATCTCGCTAGCTTGGACCTAAAACGATGTATCCTGTTGTTTTGAGTCTGAATACAAGTTTTCGCGCAGTTCTGAGAGAAAAAGTTTACAGCTTCCTCTCGTCTACTCTCGACGACTTGTAAAATTGAAGTGCGTAAATCTCGCTAGTTTCGATCTAAAACGATGTATCCCGTTGTTTTGAGCCTTAATACAAGTTTTCGCGCAGTTCTGAGAGAAACATTTTACACCTTTTTCGCCTCTACTCTTCGACGACTTGTAAAATCGAAGTGCGTAAATCTTGCTAGTTTTGATATAAAACGATGTATCCCGTTGTTTTGAGCCGGAATACAAGTTTTCGCGCAGTTCTGAGAGAAAAAGCTTACACCTTTCTCTCGTCTACTATTCGACGACTAGTAAAATCGATGTTCGTGATTCTCGCTATTTTCGACCTAAAACGATGTATCCTGTTGTTTTGAGCCGGAATACATGTTTTCGCGCAGTTCTGAGAGAAAAAGTTTACAGCTCTCTCTCGTCTACTCTTCGACGACTAGTAAAATCGATGTTCGTGAATCGCGCTAGTTTCGATCTAAAACGATGTATCCCGTTCTTTTGAGCCGGAATACAAGTTTTTGCGCAGTTCTGAGAAAAAGTTTACAGCTTTCTCTCGTCTACTCTTGATGATTTGTAAAATCGATGTTCGTGAATCTCGCTAGTTTCGATCTTAAACGATGTATCCTGTTGTTTTGAGCCGGAATACAAGTTTTCGCGCAGTTCTGAGACAAAAAGTTTACACCTTTACACCTTTTTCGCGTCTACTCTTCGACAACCTGTAAAATCGAAGTGCGTAAATCTTCGCTAGTTTCGGTCTAAAACGATGTATCCTGTTGCTTTGAGCCGCAATACAAGCTTTCGCGCAGTTCTGAGAGAAAAAGTTTACACCTTTCTCTCGTCTACTCTTCGACGACTAGTAAAATCGATAATCGTGAATCTCGCTAGTTTCGATCTGAAGCGATGTATCCCGTTGTTTTGAGCCGGAATACAAGTTTTCGCGCAGTGCTGAGAGAAAGTTTACAGCTCTCTCACGTCCACTCTTCGAGGACTTGTAAAATCGATGTTCGTGAATCTCGCTAGTTTCGATTTAAAATGATGTAACCCGTTGTTTTGAGCCGGAATACAAGTTTTCGCGCAGTTCTGAGAGAAAAACTTTTCAGCTCTCTCACGTCTACTCTTCGACGACTTGTAAAATCGATGTTCGTGAATCTCGCTAGTTTCGATCTAAAACGATGTATCCCGTTGTTTTGAGCCGGAATACAAGTTTTCGCGCAGTTCTGAGAGAAAATGTTTACACCTTTTCTCGCGTCTACTCTTCGACGACTTGTAAAATCGAAGTGCGTAAATCTCGCTAGTTTCGATCTAAAACGATGTATCCCGTTCTTTTGAGCCGGAATACAAGTTTTTGCGCAGTTCTGAGAAAAAGTTTACAGCTTTCTCTCGTCTACACTTCGACGACTTGTAAAATCCTAGTGCGTAAATCTTGCTAGTTTTGATATAAAACGATGTATCCCGTTGTTTTGAGCCGGAATACAAGTTTTCGCGCAGTTCTGAGAGAAAAAGTTTACACCATTCTCTCGTCTACTATTCGACGACTAGTAAAATCGATGTTCGTGAATCGTCGCTAGTTTCGATCTAAAACGATGTATCCCGTTCTTTTGAGCCGGAATACAAGTTTTTGCGCAGTTCTGAGACAAAAAGTTTACACCTTTTTCGCGTCTACTCTTCGACAACTTGTAAAATCGAAGTGCATAAATCTTGCTAGTTTCGATCTAAAACGATGTATCCCGTTGTTTTGAGCCTTAATACAAGTTTTCGCGCAGTTCTGAGAGAAAAATTTTACAGCTCTCTCTCGTTTACTCTTCGACGACTTGTAAAATCGATGTTCGTGAATCTCGCTAGCTTCGATCTAAAACGATGTATCCCGTTGTTTTGAGCCGGAATACAAGTTTTCGCGCAGTTCTGAGAGAAAAAGTTTACAGCTTTCTCTCGTCTACTCTTCGACGACTTGTAAAATCGATGTTCGTGAATCTCGCTAGTTTCGATCTGAAACGATGTATCCTGTTGTTTTGAGCCGGAATACAAGTTTTCGCGCAGTTCTGAGAGAAAAGTTTACAGCTCTCTCTCGTCTACTCTTCGACGACTTGTAAAATCGATGTTCGTGAATCTCGCTAGTTTCGATCTAAAACGATGTATCCCGTTCTTTTGAGCCGGAATACAAGTTTTCGCGCAGTTCTGAGAGAAAAAGTTTACAGCTCTCTCTCGTCTACTCTTCGAGCGACTAGTAAAATCGATGTTCGTGAATCTCGCTAGTTTAGATCTAAAACGATGTATCCCGTTGTTTTGAGCCGGAATACAAGTTTTCGCGCAGTTCTGAGAGAAAAAGTTTACAGCTCTCTCACGTCTACCCTTCGAGGACTGTAAATCGATGTTAGTGACTCTCGCTAGTTTCGATCTAAAACGATGTATCCCGTTGTTTAGAGCCGGAATACAAGTTTTTGCGCAGTTCTGAGAGAAAATTTTTGCACCTTTTTCGCGTTTACTCTTCGACAACTTGTAAAATCGAAGTGCATAAATCTTGCTAGTTTCGATCTAAAACGATGTATCCTGTTGTTTTGAGCCTTAATACAAGTTTTCGCGCAGTTCTGAGAGAAAACGTTTACTGCTCTCTCTCGTCTACTCTTCGACGACTTGTAAAATCGATGTTCATGAATCTCGCTAGTTTCAATCTAAAACGATGTATCCCGTTGTTTTGAGCCGGAATACAAGTTTTCGCGCAGTTCTGAGAGAAAAAGTCTACACCTTTCTCTCGTCTACTCTTCGACGACTGTAAAATCGAAGTGTGTAAATCTCGCTAGTTTCGATCTAAAACAATGTATCCCGTTGTTTTGAGCCGGAATACAAGATTTCGCGCAGTTCTGAGAGAAAAGTTTACACCTTTCTCTCGTCTACTCTTCGACGACTAGTAAAATCGATAATCGTGAATCTCGCTAGTTTCGATCTGAAGCGATGTATCCCGTTGTTTTGAGCCGGAATACAAGTTTTCGCGCAGTTCTGAGAGAAAAAGTTTACAGCTCTCTCTCGTCTACTCTTCGACGACTTGTAAAATCGATGTTCGTGAATCTCGCTAGTTTCGATCTAAAACGATGTATCCCGTTGCTTTTGAGCCGGAATACAAGTTTTCGCGCAGTTCTGAGAGAAAAAGTTTACAGCTCTCTCTCGTCTACTCTTCGACGACTTGTAAAATCCTAGTGCGTAAATCTTGCTAGTTTTGATATAAAACGATGTATCCCGTTGTTTTGAGCCGGAATACAAGTTTTCGCGCAGTTCTGAGAGAAAAAGTTTACACCATTCTCTCGTCTACTCTTCGACGACTAGTAAAATCGATGTTCGTGAATCGCGCTAGTTTCGATCTAAAACGATGTATCCCGTTCTTTTGAGCCGGAATACAAGTTTTTGCGCAGTTCTGA